>PVJO010001760.1:0-161388 GCA_004026905.1 Hystrix cristata | reverse complement strand
AGCAGGGAACAGGCCTCTGGGCAACTGACAGAAACTCCAGATGACACTGCCACCCTGTAAGCTAAGACATCATTCCGAGTGGTCAAGTGGTGGTGTACACAGCCAAGGCTTCAGGAGCCAAACCACAGACTAAAATTTTACACCCCTTGGTGCCAAGGGGGCCAGGACAGTGGCTACAACACACAAGCAGCACTTGTACCAGTCATTTTTATTGAGCATTAATTCTCAGACTATGAACAGATTCAGCCATGATTAAGCTGTTCACAGATGGGAGCAGGATGAGGCAGTCACAGTCTAGAGTGCAGAGTGTGCCCTCCACACTGGCCCCTTTTCAGTGGTACTTGCGTCGCCGCTCATGTTCTAAAGTCAGAAAAAAATAGTAAATTTCTTAAGAAGTGCCCTAGTGAAAGCATACGAGGATAGCAACAGCTTGGGCTACTATCATGTGAGTTCTTTTAAGATGATTCGGAATCCACCTAGCAGTGTCAGCAGAATCAGCAATCCTGGGGGCATAAAGGCACCCTAGAAGTCAACCTGCTACCTGGCCGGCCTCTTCCAAGACACCTACTTAGATAAACAGCCCCAAAGAGTTCATTCTGTAGAGATAGCTTTGCCATGATACAACAGGCTGGCAAGCACTGTGGTCAGAAAGGACCCAGGAAATAGCCAGAGGCCCATGACACTGTTGTAGCACTGCCCAGCAGACATCATCTGAGAGCATCCCAGGTTTTAGAGCCAAGAACAATTGCATTTCCAGAGCACCGGGCAGACACTGGATTATAACCACTTAACCTGTATTCCTTTTCATACTGGACATTAGGAAAATCAAGCCAAACGTCAGTTGAGAGCCTGCAGTATCTTTTTTTTTTTTTTTTTTTGGTGCTGGGGATCAAACTCAGGGCCTTAAGCTTGCAAGGCCACTGAGCTAGATCTCCAGCCCCAAGAGCCTGCAATATCTTACAGGATCTTTCCCAAGTATGACCTTTACCCTAGTTTCATCTTGTTTTTCCTACATTCTCTATCACAAATTTCTCACTTAAAATAGTATCACATGTGCATCATTCTGATCATTCCCTCCAATTCTTTTAGGTGGAAGTATAGGTAAGAGCATCCTAAAGGTCCCTCAGCTGACGGACTGCCATGTCTAACATGGGGAGCCAATTGCACAATCTCTGGGGAACCTGGAGGCAAGACAATGAATGCAAGAGGCACTCACTGAGTTCCTTGTAAGAAAGGCAGTAGCTGAAAAGCACGTAGGATGCCAGCACCATGTTAAGCCCGGCGATGCTCCCTTTCTTCACATTGATGTACTTGTTGTAATACCGGTAGTAACCTGCAACAGAGGAGGCACTCGCTGACTTGCTATGCTGAGACTGCTTCCTGCAGTGCACACAGAGGCTGGCTGGAACTCTATCAGCCCTGCTCTGGCTCTTCAGCTCATTCACCCTCCATTCGCAGGCTGACAAAGAAAGGTAGACAGCACAAATGTCCTGTAGGGTCCAATCCAAACAGCCACAACCAGCCCCACAGTTAGGTCCTAGAGTCTGCCTTTGACTTGATCTTACAGATTTGGCTCAGGTTACACCCCCACCTCCAGCACTGGGGATCCCCCACCCAAATTCGGACTAATTCTATCCTAGATTCGAACCCCCAGTAAGGGCTACTTGGTCAGCCAGGCCCTTGGGGAGGAAGACTTCCCTCTGTTCATCTCTCCACTGGGTACCTAACCATGTGTACTCACCAGAGGGGAAACAAACATGCTCTACAGTTGATGTAAATGAATGAAATGATTAGATGAGTTTAAAATAGGGATGCCCCGCCAGGCGTGGTGGCACACACCTGTGACCCCAGCACTTGGGAGGCTGAGGCAGGAGGATTACTACGAGTTTGAGGCCAGCCTGAACTACATAGTGAGTTCAAGGCCAGCCTGAACTACAGGCCAAGACCCAGTCTCAAATCAAATAAAATAGGGATGTGCTGAAGGAGCAAGGCAGGGTTATGAACATGATCAGGCCATGTTTACTTCCCTAGCGATGGTAATTAGATTGGATACTCTGAGGGCCTTGCTTGAAAAAAGCCTTAGGGTAGGACAACGACACAGGAAAGAGTCACAGGGATGCCAGAATTAGAAAAAGGGAGGCAGGGCCCCGAGGTGGTCAGAGAACATGCAGGAACCACTATGGGATGATCTGGGTCTTTAGTCCTGGAATATGATAGTTTACACAGGACTGATGTAACTAGTTCTGTACTTTTTAAATGTATAGACTTGTGCATTTCGAATTTGCTTTGGAAGTCCTGGCATAGACTGATGCAAACTCATTCCGTCTCTCTTTCCTTTTTGATTCAAGGTCTCACTATATTGCTCAGACTAGTCTCTAACTCATAGGCTCAAGTGATCCTCCTGCCTCAGCCTCCTAGATAGCTGAGGCTAAAGGTGTGCACCACCACATCTTTTTACTCTGTGTGTGTGTGTGTGTGTGTGTGTGTGTGTGTGTGCGCGTGCGCGAAGCTAGGGATTAAATCCAGAGCTTTGTGCAGGCTAGGCAAAGCATTCTACCACTGAGCTACATCCCCAGCCCACTCATTTACTTCTAACATGCTTTAGATATGGAAATGCATATAGATATTTCTCTAAAAGGGAAGCAGAGGTACTAATTCCAAGCACCAAAACATTTTCTTGGCTGAACTATCTTAGAGCCAGCCTTTGATAGGGCTGATCAAATACGAAAATTCGACAGCTGACAAACCTTTGTCCTTTTCTATAGTGCTCACTAGTCTTGAGACAAGACCTTTATTGTCTCGATTCATGGCAAAGAGACCTGAAGACTCAGAAATTTGCTTTTGTTTTACACACATCCATAAGGCTCTGACCTCTCTGAAATGCTCCAGCAATGCCTGTAGGGGTGAAATCCCGCATCAATATCCAGCTGGGCAGCTCCCCTAGTTTGACATCCATGAGTTTCTTCTCTTTCACTGGTACTGAAAAGGCAAAGCAAAAAAACCACACCCACTAAATAATCTCCCAATCACACAAATAGCATCTTTTTATGTCATTATTTCAACTACTAAAAGGAAGGGCATGATGTAACCACTGTACATACAGGTTGCGCATACATATTATGAATAAACACATCATATCAAAAGCATTAAACTTCAGCCTGTATAATGGCAGAACTGTAGCAGCAGCAGCTTTATGAACCAACAGACAACAGGCTGTCTGAACGGACAGCTTGCTAGGAATAACTTTTTTTTATTTTTTATTTTATTTTTTTTGTGGTGCCAAGGATTGAACTCAGGGCCTTGGGCTTGCTAGGTAAGCACTCTGACCACTAAGCTAAATTTCCAGCCCCTTGCTACAAATAACTCTAAGGACCATGATGAAGATAGCAATAAAGTGCAGCACAAAATATTTTGCAAAACTAACATTTACTTTATATATATATTAGCTTATTTAATTGTCACAAGTGGTTGATGTCTTTCCCTCGGTAAAGGGGGTAGGTAGACTCAGAGAGGTTGGGTATCTTGGCCAAGGTCACACACATGATGTGGATGCGGGACCAAACCTCAAGACAGGATCCGTGCTTTTGAAGTTAATCTGAGGATGGATCTGTCCAAGCTCTGGGGATCTGTGCTCACAGAATGACAGGAGAGGATGTGCAGGCAGAGCAGTTGGATGTACCCTCATGTACTTCACAGCTGGATGTGCCTGTTTACTGGGGAAGGGCTTTAAGCAGCACCTGGGTCACCTGAGTCATTGCCAACCTCCCCAGGTATTCCTGCCTCAGTATATCCAATAAAGGAAACGTAAAAGAGCCAGGCATAGTGGCACATGATTGTAATCCCCATACTTGGGAGGCTGAGGCAGGAGAATCACCAAGAGTTCAAGGCCGGCCTGCACTACAAAGCGAGACCCTGTCTTTCTCCTATTTAAAAAAATAAAAGGAATGTAAAAATTTCTACCTCAAGCATCCTACCTGGGACTGCAGGGGCCAACAATTTCCAGGAACAGAAACAAGAGACAACCTATCTCAAGGAACTTAGTAAAAAAATTCTCTCCAGATGGTACAACAGGCCCCAGACCACATCCTAGTGAGAGTCCAGGAACAAAGCACAGGAAGGGCTCTTGGTTGAAACAGCACTGTTCTCATCTCTGGGCCAGAGAAACAAATACGGTACTAAGCAGGGGGGTGGGCCCATGGGTGTCCAGAAGATGCATATAAGAAGGAAATGGTCTTCCTCTATCCTTCCTCTATCCTCTATCCATAAAGACCAATTTTTAAAAGCTTTTAGCAGATATCCTCTTCAGGGCAAGGAGTCCAGGACCACTGTGCCCCTTCTCAAAGATGACTAACCACAGGAGCAGCCAGACTAAATCATTCCAAAGCTTCTTCTCTATTTTGGGATCCAAAGACTAAGGCTCCTTCTCGACCAGCCTTAAGAGTCTGTTAAGTAAGGAGAATTCCACAGGTGTTCTGACAACTCCCAACACTGAACAAGAGCAGTGGCTTTTAGGATGTAAACAGAAATGCAAGGCTTTGTGGCCAGCTTCTCATCTGCTCTGGGTCATCTAAAAAGCCACGCACACAGCCCTGATCAGAGTCAAGACTACAGAGTGCTTGTCCAAAGGCCACAAGTGAGGGGACTGAATCAGCCTATAAGTTACATGTAGGGCTAAGGGATACCATTAAAGCCACCCCCAAACCTTCCATCTAGCTTCATCCAACCCATATGGAAAACTTACTATATGCCAGGCGCCCTGCTAAGCACTGTGGATTCAGCAATGACCAAAGAGGAGAGATTTGCCTCAAATTATAACACTCTTCTTATAGAACAACCATCTCCTATCCTACTTTTCTTCCCAGCCTCACCGTATTTCAGCCCAGCCCAGTGACTATGAACCTTTTGGAGCTTTCAATGATAACAAACAGCAGGTGTGCCATAGGTGCCCAACCACTGGCCTAACCCCTTTCTGTTTTTCCTAGGCAACAGGATTGTTCACACCTGAGGGCCTCTGTAGTCTTTGCAGTACCCTCAGGTCATCACAGGGCCACCTTAAATGTCTTCTCAGAGGCCTCCTTCCCTGCCTGTCCTATCGCAAATAAACATTACCATGTTCTTCCTCTAAAGCCTGAAAGCTCATTTCCTTAACTGTGAAATGGCTTATCCAGGGGATTAAACAATTGATGGACAAAATCACTGCAGACTGTTATTTCTGTTGAAATCTCACTAAGGTCTTTCTACGTGAAACATCAGAAACAAGGGGTGAGGGTACAGAGAGCAATGGCATATCAAGTGAACCTTAGGGACATTTTGAGCATCCAGACTTCCGGGATTAATTATAGCCTTTAGTTCTTTTACAAAAACAAAAGTGTGTCTCAATTTCCCCCTTTGTAAAATAATGATAATAACTACCTACCTTGGTACTTTGCTGTAGAGATAATGTAAATGAAACTACTATCTTTCTGCTTACAAACTACTTGAATGGGGGAATATCCCCCCACTGTTCCTGATACATGACACTAGATTAATGGCTGTTGAACAATCATAGGTTCTTGAGAGGGTAGGTGATTTTGTGACTTAGAGAAGTTTACTATCCACTTATCAAGGAGCTGTACAAAAATGACAGGTGTTTTCTTACTGCCAATTCCAATCCAGCAGTTGACCAAAGAGTACAGATTTTAGGCTTTTCATGACACACGAGATCTCTGTAACAGTCTTTTTTTTTTAACCTTTAAAAAAAAAATACTCTTAGCTTATGGCCATACAAAAAAAAAGCCCCAGGACATCCAGCCTGCTGGCCATAGTTTGTCAAACCCTGATATTATCCACTGCTGATAATTCCTACTTCCCTCTCTTTGGTAATAAATTAGCGGATTTGAGTCCTGGCAACAGATATCATCTAAAAGAGCACCAGTACTTAGGACACAAACTCCAATTTCTTCACCTGGGGTGATGCTGAATAGGCCAGGCATGTGACATGACCTTGGTCACTGGGATAACTTGATCACCTTGCACCACTGAGCCCTCCACTGTGGGGCCGGCAGTGTTCCATGTATCTTTTGTGTACTAAATTTTTCAATCCTGAACTCTGTTCTAGAACTCTATTCACTTCAAATCTTCTTAAATAAAATGCCAAGTGTCAATGCTCCCTTTTCACACTGTCCCCTTTAAACACAATTACTGTGGATCATGAATGGCCTCATGCCCATTTTACAGAGAGGATAACAGTTGCACTCTCCCTTTTTCTAATCTCTTCGTTTCTCCAAACTGAGATTAAGAATACAAAAACGGGTTTAGTACACATGAGTTAATCAAAACTCTCCCAGGCTATGTGATCTCAAACAGGCCACACTACATCTCAGACTGTTACGTTCTTCATCTCTAAAAGGAGATCAACTTTCTGACTCCCTGATAGGGCACTGTGAGGATCTAGAGCTAAAACGCAGTTTCCTATTAAACAAAAAAAAAAAAAATCAGAGTGCACAGTGTTTTATTGTAGAAATTTACATACACGTAAAATCTCACCAAAAAGCCTGCCCATCACTACTAATAAATCTCATTTACCTTAAGCCCCCACATGCTTAGGCTTGAATCCCACCTCAGCCCTCCCACGAGTTGTGACCTTGAACAGGTCACTTCATCTCTGTAAGCCTATTCAATACGTATGCATCAAAACTAACGTGGTGCCGAGCGTCGTCCTGAGCATTAACTCTTCCTGGAGCTTAATTTGAGCTTCAGCTTTAGGAAGGATAGAAAGAAGTTGCGCATAAGGTTCAAGTGCAAACCGCCTGCGCTGCGCGGGGAAAAGCAGCAGCTATTCCTCATCTGAGAGAAAATCAGCGGCCCAAGGCAGAGCAGTCCCAGACCCGAAGGCGCGTCTCTGGGCTGCTCTCATCCTCCAACCCGAACCTGGGAGGCTCGAGTCCTGGGCAGCGGGAAGCCAGGACCGGGAGCGCAGGAAAGTCGCAACAGCGCAAGACCCTGGAGCAAGGGTTCAGCGTGCCTCAGGGAGGCCGCAGTGAACCCCCTGAGCGAAGTGCAGGCGGCTCCGCAGATCCCTCGCTTCCCAGTGCGGCTCAGAGCTCCACGCCAGCCTCTGCCTCCAACGCGGGGAGGCTCAGAGCCTCTACTTCCAACGCGAGGTCCAAATGGAAGACAGTAACTTACCGACAGATGCCATCTTGGAGTCCTAGTGTCCGCCGAACTGGGCCGCGCAAGGACTACTGGGTAAAGCACGCCTTCAAACGGGCGCTGGGAGCAGAGGCTCATGGGAAGCAGGTCAACACTACCACCAGGCTGGAACTATAAAGGTGCCATGAAGAGAAGGGCGGGACCGCGCAGTTAGGGAAGAGGTGCCTTAGGCTGGTGTCCCTATCTTAGTAGCCTGCAAGGGCTTAAAAAAAAAAAGGGAGAGGAGGGATTGGGGATATAGCTCAAGTGGTAGAGCGCTTCCCTAGCAAGCACAAGGCCCTGAGTTCAATCCCCAGCACCAAAAAAAAAAAGAAAAAAGAAAAAAAGTTGGCCATGAGGTAGAAGGTAGAGCAAGAACAAGCAAACAGCAGAAAGCCGCATGGCAAAGAATTTAGAAATCCGAGTAAGGACTACTATGTCAAAACAGAAAGGTCATAAAAGATAAAAGGTCATCCTGCCCCACATCACAAGGTCCCTGGCATGTACAAAACCAAAAGTTCCCGACCCTGGCCTATGTCCAATCTCATTTGCATTGAGGTTTTGAGACACACACACACACACACACACACACACACACACACACACACACCATGGGCTTTGGACTCCTCGACGCTTCCTCTAAAAACCTCCTACGACAAAAAACACCCCTCTCCAAGGGTGGGCCAGTCAGGTACCCTGTAGGCCATGACTCCTGGCCAATCCACCTCTGTAGATTCTCCCATAATCCCAGGATTTTAAGAGACCCAGAACCTCGCCCTCTTGGGCTGTAAACTCTTCTCTTTGGCTTCCTCCCACTCTGTGAAGAGTACCTTCATTTCTTTCACTTTTTTTTCTTTCTTTCTTTCGCTTTTAATAAATCTTACTCTTGTTACTTGTTTTGAGTATTCTGCTCAATTCTTTGTTCAGGTTACCAAGAACCTGGAAACAACACCCTTCCCCCTATCTGGGAGGCTAAGGCTGGACGAAAGCAAGCTAGACTACCCCTGAGCAATTTAGCCAGATCCTGTTTCCAAAGAAGAAATAAAAAGGGATTGGGTGTGGCTTCGTGTGAAGGCCCTGGATTCAATCCCCAGTACCAAAAACAAACAAAAAACCAAAAAAAATAAATTCAGTGTTCATGTGCCAAGGACAGATTTTTATCAGTAATACAGTGTTGCAAACAAAAAAGAATCCAGTATGAATTGAACTCAAGTTTGATTGGTACAGTGGTGACTGAGCATTTTATACAAAGGAAAGGACTCCGTGAAGTCAAGGAAGTGAAAAAATAGCACCACCACCCCCCAAATCTGGAAGGGGTTTGGACCATATGAAACCAATCTGGATTTGCCAACTGGCACTCAAGGAAATTGAGGCCAAGTTGAGAAGAGGGCTCACAGGAGACTGGCTGGGGTTTGGTCAAGGAGAGAATTTTGCGAAACTGAAAGCTGCAGCTCTTCTTTCTGCCACAATGATGCCTCTAAAGACAAGAATGTCTCACCACTGCCATCTTGTTTTATTCTGGAAAAGCCACAGTCTGGTGTAGGTAATCCAGGACTCAATGAAATATATATAGAACATATAAAGAACTAAAAAAAAAAAAAAAGATCACCAAATTTAAACATCCAAAAAATGAGCATCTGAGGGCTGGGCATTTAGCTCAGTGGTTAGAGTGCTTGCCTTGCCAGTACAAGGCCCTGAGTTCAATCCCCAGCACCAAAAAAACCCAAAAAACAAAAAAACAAAAAATGGGCATCTGAAATGAATAGATACTTCTCAGATGAAGAAGTAAAACAGCAAATAAACATATGAAAAAATGTTAAACATATGAAAAAATGTTAAACATCACTGGTCATTCAAGAAATGCAAATCAATAATTTTTTTCTTTAAATTTCAAAAAAAAAAGAAATGCAAATCAAAACAACACTGAGATTTCATCTCACTCCACAAAGAATGGCTATCATAAGAAACCAACCAATAACAAATGCTGGTGAGGCTGTGTTCCCCAAGAAACCCTTTTCTACTTTTGTGGGGAGTGCAAATTGGTACAACCACTATGGAAATCAATATGGAGAGTCCTCAAAAAACTAAAACTAGAAGTTCCATTTGACCCGCTATTCTATCTTTCCAAAAGTTAAAAACATCATACCACAGTGATACATGCATACTCATGTTCATCGCAGCACAATTTATAATAGCTAAATCGTGGAAACAGCCCAGATGCCCATCAACGGATGAATGGATAAAGAAAGTGTGGTTTTTATATACAATGTGGTACTAATCTGACATAAAGAAGGATAAACTTGAGAGGTTTTTTTTTTTTCCTTTTTTGGTGCCAGGGATCGAACTCAGGGTCTTGCACTTGCAAGGCAAGTGCTCTAACCACTGAGCTAAATCCCCAGTCCCAATTTGAGACATTTTTAGGTAAATGGATGCACCTTGAGAACACACTTTTAAGTGAAATAAATCAGGCACGTGTTTAAATATTGCATTGTTTCTCTTGTGTGAGAAACTCACAGAATAAATGAGGACCAAAATGGATTATAGATATTGGGAAGTGAGAAGAAAACATTCAAATGGGAAGGAGAACAAGGAAGAGAGGAGGGAGAAGGAAAGGGAGGGAATAGGGATTAAAAAAATAAAAAGAGTGGAAGGAAAACAATAGAAACAAAGTTCTGTAAAGAGGTGGGAAGAAGGACTAAAGAGAATGGAGAGGAATGGGGAAAAAAAGAATTAATATCTATTATGTACAAGTACAAATTCCCTATGATGAATGTTACCATTATGTATGTCAAAAGTACACCAGTAAAATTAATTTAAAAAAAAAGAATGTAAAGTATCACACAGAGTTGCTTAGTTGATGATACTTTTTGCGTTTATAGTATTACTGAGGGAAATTTACCCATATCCCTGATAAAAACACACAAACAAAAATAAATGCAGAAAAGAGGCTGTATACTTAGCTTTTCATCACTGTGACCAAATACAGGGTGATCAAAAATACAGTGAATGTTTGAAGGAAAATGTACTACAGTAAAAGAAACATTGTTATTAATCCCACTCTAAATACTCCCCCCCCCAACTAGGGCGTAGTGCTGCACACCTGTAAACCAAAGGCTGAAGCAGGAGGAGGAGGATCAGCATGAGTTCAAAGCCAGCCTGGCTGGCTCTACATAGTGAGACTCTGTCTCAAAACACAAAATAAATAACTAAATAAATCACAGCAAATATCAACATGATATATTTTTCTTACCTAATCCTTCAATTTGAACTGGTTTTTTTTTTTTTTTTTGGAGGGGGCTTTTCGTCATGCTGTCCAGGCTGGCCTTAGGCTCCCGAGTATCTGAGATTACAGGCATAGGCCACTGTGTGTGACTAACTTGATTCTTTTTGGTATTTTGTTTGTTTTTTTGTATTTCACATTGCTGGTCCTATGTCATCCTTGCTGGCTTTAATATATTTATCATTTTCATACTTTTTTTGTGATTTTCACATATTTTTTTATACAATACTGTGGACAGAATCCTGAGCCTTCCAACTGAGCTACAGCCTCACCTCACATATATGTATATGTGTAAGTATGTGTATGTGTATGTATATGTATATATTTTAGAGACAGGGTCTCCCAACTGGTCTAAATCACCCAGCTGGTCTCCTGGAGTGCTGGGATTACAAGTGTAGACACCACGAAATCCATTTCAATTGCTCAATTGCTCGAATGGTGGATGCTGACTGCCAGTGCCTGCAGGTATAATTAAGAGGCTGCATCCCTAAACAACTGGACTCCAGGAAGATTCTGCACGTGTGCCAGTGCCTAATAATGCCCACCCTTTGCAGTTGGGCACCCAGCAGCCAGATTTGGGCCTGCCACCAGCAGTACAAGGACCAGGATCTTGTGGATTCAACATGGCCAGCAATGGTCAGAAAAGGGATCCGGTGTGGGTGTCTCCCAGCTCACCCTGGGAATCCATGTTTCGGTGGACTACTTTGCTTGGTCTTAGCGGTGTTAAATTCAGTCCAGGAGTCTGATCCAAGCAAGGTCCCATCTGGAAGGGGAGAACGCAGAGGGTGGGGAGCGTGCATATCTTGATGGGGGTTGGGAAAGGATACTGGGAAGACTCAGGGCCAGGGATACCTCACAGCACGGATTCCTGGCAGTGGCCACCTTCCGGGGCTGACACCCAAGCTTGCTGGGAGCAAGGGAGTCAAGGAGATCGCCACCCAGAGACCATACACCAGCACGCAGAGCAGGCGGAAGTGGCAGGTGGCCTGAGCCCACTATCTGGACACCAGGAGAAGCCACAGAGGGGCACCAGATGGCGGGTCTTCCGGGGCAAACCCAAGCACTGAGGGCATGCAAGCTGTGATTGTACAAGAACAGAACATGGGCAGGGCGCAGTGGCACTCTCCTGTGATTGCAGCACTCTGGGAGGCAGAGCCAGGAGGATCACCAGTTCAAATTCAGACTAGGTCACTCAGTAACTTTTAAAGAACCTACTTCAAAACATCTTTCAATCAATCAATCAATCAATCAATCCATCAGTCAATCAATCGGGGCTGCAGAAGTAACTCAGAAGGAAGGCCCTATGTTCAGTCCCTAGTATGGCTAAATACATAAATAAATAATAAAAAGACTAGATTCTAGTTAACAAATGCAAGGGGGGAAGGGAACAGATTTTGCCAGAAACACTTGTGTTTCCCACAACAAGCAACTGTGTGTTGCAGGTCTATTATGAGCACACTTATTATATTTTCACAGGAGAGTTACTGTGGAGGAAAAAGTAACAGTGTCCGGAGATCTTATAATTACTTTATTTGGTTTGATTTTTTTTTTTTCAGTGCCGGGGATCAAACTCAGAACCTTGTACTTCTGAGGCAAAGGCTGTCACCACTGAGCTAGATCGCCAGCCTCCTTTTTGTTATGCAGTTCTACCCCTGAGTCACACTCGGCGTCTTTACCCAAGGGTCCACCTAACCAGATGATGGGGGTAAAGACTGGAGGGCTTTTCTCAAGTTTGCCGCTTCCTTGATAAGTCACTTCGGACCATTTGCTTACCCTCTGTCTCTTCATTTCTTTAGAAAAGTGGGATTCACAGTAACAATGTCTCCCTCCAAAAGCATTAGACTAACACTGTAATGTAACTGGCTTGGACAGCAGTGGCACATGGCAAGCACACACTTTAACTTGTGCTACAATCTTCTTCTTTTCTTTTTTTAATAGTACTGCAGATTGAACCCAAGGCCTTCACACTGAGCTACATCCCCAGCCCTTTTCATAACTTTTTAAATTTTTAGAAATATTTGTCTCAGAGTCTTGGTAAATTGCCCCAGCAGGGCTCAAACTTTCAGTACTCCTGCCTCAGCTTCCTGGCGTGCTGGAATTAACATGTGTGTGCCACCGGGGGGGGGAAGTTTAAATGCTCTCTGCGATTATGAAAATATAGTCTTCCTTAGTAGATGTGACCCACGTGCAAATCCTTGTGGTGCTCTGTGTGTAAAACGATTGGGGACAAGAGAACCTGGATTCCTCTGATGACCCCGCTTTAGCTTCCCGAGCGAGCTACGCTTAGAATTTTTGTTTCCCAAACTGCTCTCTGAGTCTTCATAACCCTGAAGAGGTGGGTTTTCCTGAATTACAATAGTGCGTATTCCCCAATCCTTTGCCTTCTGCATCTCACTTGCTTCACAAACTCACTTTGAATAGCTGCTTTACAAACAGAACGAAGTACTCATAGTAGATCCCAAACTTAAAGGCAGAACAAACAGCCAACCCTGATCAGTGCACCTAACTGCTGAAACTGGTGTCCTTCCGAAGTATCAACCACCTCTTTCTGCCAGGACCTCGTGGTGCAACGGTAGCACATCTGACTCCAGATCAGAAGGTTGCGTGTTCAAATCACGTCGGGGTCAGGTTTCTAAGTGTTTTCTTCAGCGCATGAGAATTTATATTTAGATTCTCCATTGAGCAAAACACTTGTCTTTCCACTGACAACCTTGAATATTGTTTGGCTCCGCCGCCTCCCAAAAAAAGGAATTTCTGTGAACAACTCATCAATGGACAAACTAAAGGTTACGGATGAGTGCAAGTTAATAAGGAAAATCCAAATGATTTGAAATTTAAATCTTTCTGCTCACTTCCATATAAGGACTAGGCTTCAGACAAGACATTCGTATGACTTCAAATGGGCTCTTGAAGCAGGAGGCGGCTTTGGAGTTCTTTCTGGTGAGAAGATAGTTTTATTAGAGTTGGGCATGGTGGCATATGCCTATAATCCCAGAACCCTGGGAGGCTGAGGCATGAAGGTTGATTGCAAATTTGAGTCCTGCCTAGGGAATTTAGTGAGACTGTCTCAAAACAGAAAAAGGGCTGGGGATGTAGCTCAGTGTGAATGCCCTTGGTTCAATCCCCAGTACTAGAACAGAAAAGATGAATTTAAAGAGTCAATTTCCACCTTTCCCACCCTGCCCTACACAATCTTTCACAGTTTGAGCTTCTGGGTTTTTTTTTGTTTTTTTTTTTGTTTGTTTTTTGGGGGTTTTTTTGGTGCTGGGAATCGAACTCAGGGTGGTGTGCTTGGAAGGCAAGCACTCTAATCACTGAGCTAAATCTCCAGCTGATTTGAGCTTCTGAACATTCCGGTTAAGGAGAAAACTGTAAAACCGATTCAAAATGTATAACGTTTGGGAGGAAGCTCTCGAAATCTCTAAGAGTGGAAAGTTACAAGAGTAATTATTACCATTTCACTCAGGAGGTCAGCGCATCTCTCAATCAGGATATGAAACAATTACATCCCACATATAAAGCAGCTGTTGTCATGAACTGAGAGCAAAGAACATCTGACATTAACAAAAATGGAGATAGCTGGGCACTTTGCAGGCTGGAAATTTCTCTGTGCCAGCCCCTGCTCTCCCTCTGATTTAAGTGGCTTCTCCTGGCTGGAGATGTAGCTTAGTGGCAGAGCACTTAAAAAACTATGCTGGGGCCCTGAGTTCAATTCCTAGCACTGGGGATTGGAGGGAGTCTCTCAGGTATTGCTTTTAACAAACCTTAGAATCGATGGAATAACTGCTCAGACTGATGCCAAAGTATCTTGAACGCACAACCTTCTGATCTACTAGGGGTTGTGCTACCATTTATACAAAGCACGAAGTTCTTCTGTGTATTTAATGATGCCAATTTAGCGCCTAGCCTCGCCTCGGCTGCTATCCGGGACTATGGAGTGTCAGGTGAGGGCTCGGCCCGCAGTCACCCTGTTCCTTGCAGCCCGGGCCGGGCCTGACCCTGGTGTGTCCCCTGCGCAGGTGCTACTGAGAGAGCCCGAGGAGGCGGCGGCGCTGCCCGGGCCTTAGCCGCCAACTCGCACTGAGCGCCGCCTGCCTGGGCGCAGAAGTCACTACGGAGTACGGGGACTGCTATCGGACTGTGCACACCGGTGTGTGGGCGGCGGGGATAGGTGGCGACGGGGCTGTGCGCTCTCAGAGGACACAAGAGTCTGTGGAAGCGCCGGGGCCTGGCGCTTACAGCCTTCGCCCAGTTCCTGGCACGCAGGCGTGGGGGGATGTACAGTCGTGCTAAATAGAGCTCTGACTGCATTGGTGGAGGAGGGCTCAGACTCGAGTGCATCAGCGTGCTTCCCAAACACATTCCAGGCTGCCCTCCATTCCACAGTGGGCGCTGAGGAAGGGGTGGGTTTTTTTGTTGCTGCTTGTTTTTGGGGTTTGATGCTGGGGCTTGAACTCAGGACCTTGCACTTGTGAGGTAAGTATTTTACCACTGAACTAAATCCCCAACCCCCAGGGGTGGATTTTCCAAGCAGCTGTCAGCTCCGGCTCTAGAGGCCTCAATTTGGGTTGTGGTCCAGTGTTGTCCAGGCTCCCCTCAGGGTGTCTGAAGACAGATTGGGGATGATGGGTCTGGGCCTTCCTGGATGAGAACTGGGACTCTGATCCCAACTGGCCGAAACACTTTGAGCAGCCTCATGCCCTGCCTTGCAGAGTAGGCCCAGCAGGACCTGGAAAGGATGGAAGGGATGGAGAACATTCAATTCTGCCGCCAATACCTGGTGTTCCACGATGGGAACTCAGTGGTGTTTGCAGGGCCTGCAGGCAACAGTGCGGAGACACAGGGAGAGTAAATTTGAGGAGGAAGCAAAAAAAAAAAAAAAAAAAACAACAAGGCTAATTTAATCACTTTTCAATAGCACAGTTCAATGTTATCTCTACTTGCACTTCCTTTGAAATAATCTCTGAGTTTCTTGCTTCTTTCTTCTTCTTCTTCCTCCTCCTCCCTCTACCCCTCCTCTTCTTCTTTATGGTTTTTTGAGACAGGGTCTCACTATGTAGTTCAAGCTGCCCTCGAACATACAGCGATCTTCCTCCCTCAGGCTCCCAAGTGCTGGGATTACAGGCCTGTACCACCACGCCCAGCTCTTGTTATTTCATTACAGGGATATAGAAAGTAGAATGAAAAAGCAGAGGTAAAACAAGATTCTGGAGTTCAGGAAATACCCGCTTTTGCAATCCAAAAACTACTTGTCCACCAGGGGAATTTGTTCTCCTGGGAGCAGTGCAGGTGGCCAAGGATTTAAGGTTCCAGCAGCCAAGAAGCCAAAGTTTTACTCAAAATTAAGGTGAGGTGGGATGAGGATCAGGTCCCTTTGACACAGCAGCATCCTAAGCAGCTGCCACCCAGGGAAAGTGAGAGGGTTAAGGTTTAACTTTTTTTGTGTGTGCCAGAGATTGAATTTGAGGCCTAGGCAAGCACTCTAACCACTGAGCTAAATCCCCAGCCCCTCAGGCTTAATTTTTAAACGCTCACTTTGGGTACTTGAAGAGCATGAACTGAGGAAAGGCAAGATCAGATATAGAAAGACTATTCGGGTAAGTACAGTAATTTGAAGGCTATATGTGAAACAATTGCTTTGAACTCATTTCTGTGAAGAACTGGAGGTAATGGTTCTAGTGTTTCTGACTTAAGGAAAAAAGTATTTTTTGCCAGGTTGATATTAAATTCTTTGGCTCAGAATGAGTAGCCCTACCAGTACTAATGCTCCTTTACCCTTGGTCTAGACACATCCCCACTTCAAAGCTAAGCTCCCCACTTGCTTCTTTCTTATATCAAACTTTTCCTTATGAACTCATTCCTTTTGCAGGGCAGCTGGGGGAGGGGTGCTGGGAATTGAACTCAGGGCCTTGCGCTTGATAGGCAAGCGCTCTACCTCTGAGCTAAATCTCAACCCCATGAACTCATTGCTAATCATGTTTCTTCTTTCATATCTGTTCAATCAGTACAATGGCTTATCAACACTACCTATGCTTTCTATTTCACAACCAGAATGCTACCAACAAAACAGCACCAGCACACAGTTTAACAGACTTTGGGCTTTACAATAAGAAAGGATGGAGAAAAGTCCAGGTCTCCTTTAACCCTCCAGTTAATAATCATACACTAAACTGGGAGTGGTGCCGCATGCTTGCAATCCCTAGCACTCTAGGGGTTTGAGGCAGGAAGACTGCAAGCTCAAATCTAGCCTCAGCAATTTTTATTAATTTAGTGAGACCTCATCTCAAAGTAAAGAATAATAGGCGTGGTGGCACGCTTGTAATCTCAGCATTTGGGAGGTTGAGGCAGGAGGGTCGCCACGAGTTCGAGGCTAGCCTAGGCTGCAGAGTGCGTTCAAGGCCAGCCTGAACTACATAGTGACAGTCTGTCTCAAAATATACAAACATAAATGAATGAATGAATGAATGCATGCATGTATGTATGCATTTTTTTGGGTTCAATCTCAAAAAAATGATACACTAAAATCACTTGAAGAGCTTTAGTGACAGCTTCTTATAGATTTCAGGTGGGGATTCATCTCCGTTATAAAGCTGACTGCGAAGTCGCACAGTCCTCTCATTGTGCAGACGGTCCCCGAAGATGGCACCGATGTCCCCGAGCCCTCTGGGAAGTGGAGTCCTTCAGCCCAGACCCCCGACCCGGTGCGCTTGCTTCCAAGTGCGCAGATGCGACTTCACACGGTGCCTCGGGCTCCAGCCTTTTGTGTCCCCGCGCTCCGTGCGACTAGCAGGCGGTGTCGTCCACTCGTCCAGCAGGCCACAGGGCGCAGCCCATTGGATTCCAGGCTTGCAGACAGTGCCCAGGCCAGGCACAGTCCACGGGTAAGAGAACGCGGGCCCGCCCGCCTGCCTACGCGCCCTTAGCCGGGCTTTCAGGTCCGGCCCCGGGGGACAGGGCTGGGTGGCGCCTGGTCCCCGCCGTACCCAGCGCAGGGAACGCACCTGGCGGGGGGGGGGGCGGGTTCCTTCGGCCTTGCGGGCTCGGTCCCAGCGCCCAGCGTCGCGCGGGAAGGGCCGCCGCTAAGACCTGTGGGAAGCCGAGGTGGCTGGCGGAGGATTCTGGGAGTGGGCGTCCCGCAGGCAGAGGGCTCGGCTGGTGTTGCAGAGAGTACGGCGCTTGTCTTGGCTGTGGGCCGCAAGTTGTCACTGCATCAGAGCCTGGGGGTTCGAATTTATGGGACATAAAGGAAAATATGGGGCCGCCGTCTGTGCTTTGCTCTGTCAGAGTGTCTGTGGTCTGCGAGTATCTGCGGGCCATGGCAAGGAATCCGGGCCTTACTTTTCAGGGTCTTCAAATAAAAAGTGAGTGTGGAATCTGCAATAAAAGGGTCCCATTATTTCTGTTGCTTTGGTGTGAAACAGTGTGTGGTCTGGGTATCAAGCCCATGGCTTCCACGTTGAACTACAGTCCTTTTGTATTTTTTGAGATAAGGTCTCACTAAATTTCTCCAGGCTGGGCTCAAACTTGTGATCTTCCTGCTTCAGCCTCCTGGAGTGCTAGGATTTTAGGCTTGCTCCATCACGTCCGACTTGTTCTGTGTTTTTAACTATTAAGGATGAACCAGGGAAAAAAAGCAACAAGATATATCACGTACAGGTACAAATTCCCTATGATGAATATTATCACTATGTACCTCTAAAATGTATCATTAAAATAAAATTTAAAAAAGGATGAACCAACGGTGTGACCCTTGCTTACAGTTACTGGTATCATAATGAGAGACTATTTTCCAGCCACTCGTGTGTTTTGAATATCATGAAAAGTTCTGGAAGCAGGTGTGTGATTGTTGCTGAGTGCTTACTACCCTCTTTCTCACCTGGTTTTGCCTTAGTGTGAGATGTACTAACTGATCTTGGTATTCCAGAGGGTGGTCTTCAGCTGTGGAAATTAATTTACCACTATAATAAAGGCCTCAAGCAAAGCAGAATTACTTTTGAAGCCCTAGGACTTAAATGCAAAGGAATAAACATGTTAGGAGGGAGATTCCCCAGGGAGCAGGAATTAGTTCTACAGAAAGAAAACCTGACCTCAGAATCTCTCTTCAGAGCTTCATATCAGAGTTGGATGATTTACAGAAAGCAGCAGGTGTGTTCTTGACAAGTCCATGTTCATCTCATCTGAAGCAGTAAATACTCAGGAAGTCAGCAACAGTCAGACAAGGAAGAGAAGCTGATCATGGATTATCTGACTATCGACACTGAGGGAGAAGGTAAGACTAAGGAAATACAGAGTTGAAAGCGGGCCAGATACAAGGGGTGATCAAAAAGATTAGACACATCTCCATTATCTCCCTCAGAATACTTCCCTTTCATTCAAACACACTTACAGCTCTTGCCATTCTTTTCTTTTTCTTCTTTTTTTGAGAGGAGGTTTCACTATATAGTTCAGGCTGGCCTTAAATTCACTATGTAGCCCAGGTTGGCCTCAAACTCCCTCTTCAACCTCCTGAGCGTTGGAATTACAGCTGTGCACCATTACACCTGGGCCCATAGTTCTTGTCACTTTCTGAAGCAGTTCTGGAGGTCCCCTTTTATGAATGTCTTTACAAGGTATGATAAAAAATTGGTGAATGCTGATGACAAGTGCCATCTAATGGAAAGATAGTTTCATAAAAACTGGACGATGTACCTCATCCACTTTTTCTTTTTTTTTTTTTGAAATCACTTTTTCACTGGATCTGGCACTATGTGACCTCTAGCTCTTCCACAAGGTCAAAATGACCATGAAAGGTAAACATTTTAAATTGATTCAGGACAGAGGCAGCCACAACAACTAAAGACACTCATGGGCTAAGTGTGGGGTGTTCTAAGAAAGGGGGGGGCTGGGGATTTAGCTCAGTGATTAGAGTGCTTGCCTTGCAAGCACAAGGGCCTGAGTTCGATCCCCAGCACCACAAAAAAAAAAAAAAAAAAAAAAAAGGAGAGGGGGCTGGGGACTTAGCTCAGTGGTTAGAGTGCTTGCCTTGCAAGCATGAGGCCCTGAATTCGATTCCCAGTACAAAAAAAAAAAAATTCCTAAGAAAGGAGAGGTATTTTGAGAGAGATTAATGGCAATAAGTCTTTTACTATAATAAATTTCTTTTTATTTAAACATACATTGTATTTTTCAATCACTTCTCATACTCTTGATGAGAATGAAAAGGTCAGGTGCCCCCAAATAATAGAAAAGCAGCAGACACCTGTCAGAAGCAGGCCTGGGATAGTAGCATGTTCAGAAATCATGAGCAGGCTCCTGTAGCATGTTTTCTGATCCCGCATTTTTCCATACTGCTGTCCTCATCCACATAGTCTCTAAAATGAAGGTAGAATATTACCTTGTGTTTGCTTTTATGGAAGAGGCAGGTAAGAGTTTTCTACCCTAATAGACTGGTCTGAAAAGTTGATGTGTTTTAGGTGAGCTTAACTTTAAAAAAAATTTTTTTGTTAGTACATGTTTGTAGTTCATATAGTTTATAATCATCTTGGGGAATGGTTACATGTACGTATACAGCATTTTTCTTTTTTTAATCGCCTTCCCCTTCCCTCCTCTGCCCCTCCCTCCTCCTCCAGTTCCCCAGCCCATTTTTCACACCTGTTGCTATTATTTGTCTTAGCTCATGTTATGGCCTATAATGCTTACATTAATTAGGGCTATTAGGTTCCTGTACATGGCATATCTTTATTCTTGTTTCCCCTTCCTCTCCTTACCCCTCACCCTTGTTCCCTTGGCTCACTTTCCTATTGCAAGACGTCCATCTTCTTGTACCTTTGTATCCATCCTTTATCATCTTGTTTGTACTTTACCTCACTCAAATGAGATACACCATATGCTATTTAAGCTTGTATGTTTGGTTTATTTCACTCAACATATTTTCCAGGTGGATCCATTGTCCTACAAATGTTTCAAATTTGCCATTCTTTATTGCTGAATAGTATTCTCTTATATAAAAATACCACATTTTATTTATCCAATTGTCTATTGATGGGTATACAGGCTGCTTCCAGGATTTAGCTATTATGAATTGTGCTGCTATAAACATTAGTATGCATGTATCACTGTAGTATGACAATTTAGAGCTTACCGTTAAAAATTTTTTTTTTTTTTTGCAAAATTAGGTATTAAACCCAAGGAATGCTGAGCTATATCCCCACTCCCTCCTTTTTTTTTTTTTTTTGTTTTTGTCTTTTGAGACAGGGTTTTGCTACTCTGTAGTCCAGGCTGGCCTCAAACTTGTGGCAGTCCTCCTGCCTCAGCCTCCTGAGTGCTGGGACTGCAGGCATGTGCCACCATGCTCAGCCCTACCCCTTTTTAAATTTTGAGACAAGGTCTCACCAAATTGCCTAGATGGAACCTGCCTTAGCCTCCAGAGTAGCTGGGATTATAGATGTACACCATCATATCTGGATGAGTATAATTTTTTGATCAGAATGCTTTTGCTTTTTTGTCTTACACTACCTGCATCTGAGTTTTTTGAGTTAAGTAGAGTAGGTCTTATGGATATTATTCAGCTGCCCTGTGACATCTTTTGTCCCAGTGAATTTGGAAGTGGAAAGGTAGAGCTCACTTCTTTCATGGCTTGTTTTCTGTTCCTTCCAGCCATGACTACTGATGCTTCTCTACCCCCAACACAGAGCACAGAAGAGGTAGAACCTACTGCTGAGCTCCTTCCTGTTGATTTCCATGTGAGTTTGAGTTTTCTCTTCTGAAATCTTTATGTGTGTGTGACTTTGGGGGAAGACAGAAGGGTCTCACTATGTACTTCCAGCTGGCCTTGCACTCACTATATAGCCCAGCGATGATCTGCTTTAGCCTCTTGAGTGCTGGGATTACAGGTATGTGCCGCCATGCCCAGCTCTTCTTTTCAAATCTTATCTTGGCATAGCATGTCCTTGTTTCTTTCTTTTGTCTTGTTTCTGAGATCCAAGGAAATCCCACGTAGAGAACTAAACCAAAGTAATTGTTCTTTGAAAACTCGAGGCTCTAGGGAGAGTCCAGGATGGAGGTTTGAATTTGGAGGTAATCTATATGGCCAGTATTTAAAACTATGAAACTGTGATCCCTAAGATACTAAGTGTAGAAAGAAAAGAGATGAGTTCTCATTAGTATTACAGCTCTCCAGTAATTAGGGGTCTGGGAGATGAAGGAGACTGAGAAGATATGATCAGTAAGGTGGAGGGAGGGGCTGGGGATTTAGCTCAGTGGTTAGAGTGCTTGACTAGTGAGCACAAGGCCCTGAGTTCAATCCCTAGCACCGGAAAAAAAAAAAAAAAAGTGGAGGGAAAGCCAGAGTGTGACATTTTGGTAGCCATTCAAAGAAAGGTCTGCACGGAGGAGGGAGTATTAAATCACCTGTGTTATTCTGCTGCTATCCAGGCACAGTGGTGCACACTTGTAATCCCAGCACTGGGAGGCTGAGGCAAGAGGATCATTTCGAGTTTGCATCCAGCCTACAGTACATGATGAGTTCAAAACCAAGTGAGCTTCATCGTGAAACCCTGTCTCAAAATAAATAAATAAATAAATAAAATAAATGAAGGGAGAGAAATTGGAGCTACAGACAATAAACAACTATTTTGGAGAGTTTGACTTTAAATGAAAAGAAAGCAGTAGGGTGATAGCTGGAAGGAATAGTTAAGACCAATGAGGTTTTGTGGTTTGTTTCTTTTGGTGCTGAGGATCAAAACCAGGACTTTGTACATACTCTACCACTGGGGTATACCTGTAGCACTTTTTTTCACTACTAGGGACTAAACCCAGGGCATTCATAGTGAGGTATGTCTTCAGCCCTTTGTTTTTTATTTTGAGACAGGGTCTCGATAAATCACTAAGTTGCTCAGGCTGGGTTTCAACTTGTGATCTTGCCTCAGGCTCCCAAAGTGCTGGGATTACAGGTGTATGCCACTGTGCTGAATTTTTTTTTTTGTTTCTTGTTTTTTTGGTGCTGGGAATCAAACTCAGGGCCTTGTGCTTGCTAGGCAAGTGCTCTAGCACTGAGTTAAAGGCCTAGCCTGTTTTTTTGTTTTCTTTTTTCTTAAATGGAAGAACTAGATTGTTTATAGGTAGGTAAGAATAGAAGGAGAACAGAGGATGGAAACTGAGGTTCCTGGCAATGTTATCGGAATCTTCAAATGGTTGAGCCCTGTTCTGAGCCCAGGTATGTCTGTTATTTAGAAATACTATGCTTCTAATCATTCTAGTCTATTGACTGACATTTCCACAAAATATTCTCTTTTGTTTGCTTGCTTTTTTTGAGACAGGATTTCGCTATGTAGTTCAGGCTGGCCTTGAACTCACTATGTAGCCCAGGCTGGTTTCCAATTCACAGTGATCCTTCTGCCTCAGCCTCTTGAATGCTAGGATTATAGCTGTTTGCCACCACACCTGGCATCCACAAAATATTCTGCAGTTAATTATGGTTAATATGGTATCCTCATATAACTATCATTATAATGTGGAATATGAATCTTACCTTAGAACAATTGATTATATTTAACTTAAATCAGTAAACTCACTTATTCAGAAAAATTTTACTAAAGGATAAATAAATCTTAAAAGTCATGGCCCAAAGTACAGAAAAATAAGAGGAAAAAAAAAAAAAGAGAAGAAACCACTATTAGAACAGTATTACTGTCTATATACATTTAGAGTATCAACCTGAATATCTGTAAAATCTCAGAATATACATGGAGTCAGAGTAAATTACATACCTAAGTCCTATCCCACTTACCACTTAATTATGAATTAACATCTGGTTGTCATTCAGTGGTTAATTTATATTAGACTTATTTAGTAATATTCTAAGAGGCAGAAACGTATCACTATGAGTCAGAGTGCCTGGTCTAAAGCCCAGATGTGATGCTTACACTTGACCCTTACAATAGTACTTAACCCTTATCTCACATGGTTATTACAGTTTATTCGAAGGACTTAGTACATGAAAGTAAATTTTTATAAATGTTAGCTTTCCTTATTATATTCCCTAACACAGGTTAATGTTTAGTAATTTTATAATATTACATGAAAATTAAAGTTTAACTTCCAGATTAAAAAATGCTTCCCTTTCTAGACCATTCCCTACCCCCAGGGTTACCAAGCACTGTAACACTGTGCTTATTTAGGAACTGGTGACAGTCAAAGATGAAGAAATGGACTTCACTCATGATGAAGTGGAACAGCTGGATTCTGCCCCCAGGTGCCTAGGAATGGATATAAAGGTGGAAAATTGTGGGAACCTGGTGTTTTGGGGTAAGGAAATCTAATTTTATAATGTAAGCACCTTACTATTCATGAGTGGCTTAGTCTGGGCTGATATAACAAAATCCATAAACTGAGTGGTTTATAAGCAACAGATATTTATTTCATACAAGTTCAAGGTGCCAGCAAACTCGGTGTTTGGCGAGGACCCACTTTGTGGTTCATAGAGAATGCCTTCTCATTGTGTCCTCATATGGCAGAAGAGACAAAGAGTGATCTCTCTGGGGACTCTTTTATAAGAGAATTAATCCCATTCATGAGGGCTCAGCCCTCAAGTCCTACTCACCTCCCAATACCCCACCTTCTAATACCATCCCCTCGGGATTTCAGCATCTGAACTTTGTGGGGGACAAAATATTCAAACCATAATAATAAGCTCTCTCCATAACTAAGACATCTGAAATGCCATGGTTTTTCGTAAGATTCAGAAATTCCTGATTCCTTTAGGTTATCTCTGATAACACAGAATTTTCTCTTTTGGAAAATAAGAGTTCATTCTTTGTACAACCAAAAAAGAACAGCTTTATTACAGTGATTTTAAGACTCCAAAGTTACAGTAATCAAAATGATATGGTATTGGTAAAAGAGTAGATACAAACGATGGAACAGTTGAGAAAGTGTTGGGGATTTAGCTCAGTGGTTGGAGTGCTTGCCTAGCAAGCGCATGGCCCTAAGTTTGATCCCCAGCACCAACCCCCCCCCATAAAACCCCCAAAGAAAAACAGTTGAGAAATAGACCTACACATATATGGTCAAGTAATGTCTCACCAACGTTCAAAAGCAATTCAATGGAGAAAGGACAGTCTTTTTAATGAGAGATACTTGAACAATTGAACATCCATATGTAAAAAGATAAACCTCAATCCGTACCTCTCACAATATATAGTAAACAAGTATCACACTTCTAGAAAACATTAGGGAAAATTTTTGTGACCTTTTATAAGACAAGGTTTTTTTAGATATGACTCTAAAAGCTCTGTCCAGTAAAGCCATCTGGACTTGGAATTTATTAGAATGTTTTTAACCTTGAATCTAAGCCCCTTACTAGATACTGGACTATTTATATTATCTGTTTCTTTTTGAGTGGGCTTTGGAAAGTGAATTTTTTTTTTGAGTCAGTCTTTCATTCCTGATACTGATAAGTCTTCTCTTTTGCTCTTCCTAGAGGTTTAACAATTCTATTGAGGTTTTCAAATAATCAACTGTTGATTTCATTGCTGTTTTCAATCTTATTATTTTGCTGCTTTGAAAAGCTCAAACTTTGTATTTGCTCTTTTTTTTTTAATTAAGAGAAGACTATTTAGAGGACAATTTATTTAAAAGTGGTGAAAAAGGGGTAAAAGGAGATGATAGCTACTCGACGAGTAGGGAGCATTCAAAAGTGAAATACTCCATGTATTTGCTCTTATTTTTAGTTTCTTTTCTTTTTTGTTTTTGAGACAGGTCTCACTATGTAGTTCAGGTTGGCCTTGAACTCACTATGTAGCCCAACCTGGCCTCAAACTTGCAGCCAGCCTGGGCTATATAGCCTCCCAAGTACTGGGGTAGAGGTGTGCACTACCATGCTCACCTTTAGTTTCTTGACAAAAGCTTGATCATCAATATAAGATCTTTCTCCTCTAATATGACTATTGAATGCTATACATTTCCTTCTAAGTAGTGAGCTGCATCCCACAATTCTGATATGTGATGTTTTCATTTCTATTTAGTCCAGAGTAACTTATATTTTTGCTGTGACTTTCTTCTTGGCTCATGGGTTATTTATAAATTTCTAATGTTTGGGTGCCTTTTAAATAAGTTTCTATTTTTGATTTTGTGGGTTGATTCTGTTGTGGTCAGAAATATTTGTAAGATTTTATTTCTTTTAAATATTTGAGGTTTACTTTATAGTTGATAATGTAATTTTGGTGAATGCTCCATCTGCACTTGTGAAAATAATGTTAATTAGGTCAGATGGGTTGACGGTGTTCATTGCTTCTGAATCCTTGCTGATTTCCCTTTTACTTCTATTGGTTACTGTTGGATTTGCCAATTTATCTTTTTAGTTTGCTTTTGGGTTGTTGTTTGGTTGAGATAGGGTCTTGCTTTGTAGTTCAGGCTGGGCCTGAATTCACAATGTAGCTGAGGATGGCCTCAAACTTGCAGCAATCCTCTTGCCTCAGCCTCCCAAGTACATGCACCTCCATCTACCACTGAGACACACATTGAGCCTGAAAGTCTTTTCACAGATGCATACACATGAAGAATTTTATGTTATTGGTTAATTGACCCCTGTATCATAATATGTACGGGATATGTGTGTGTGTGTGTGTGTGTGTATAAAATCAGATATACATGTCTTTTTTTTTTTTTTTTTTGTGGTGCCGGGGATCGAATTCAGGCCCTTGTGCTTGCAAGGCAAGCACTCTAATCACTGAGCTAAATCCCCAGCCCCCCCACATGTCTTTTTAAAAAGGAGATGACTATTGAAAAAGTCGTATGTGCAGGGTTTGGTGGGGCATGCCTAAAATTCCAGCACTCCGGAGGCTGAGATAGGAGAATTCCCATTTTGAGACTAGACTGGGCAACTTAGTGTGGGATGGTGTCTTAAAATAAAAAATAAAGGCCTGGGGCTGGTGATTTAGCTTAGTAGTTAGAGCGCTTGCCTTGCAAGCACAAGGCCCTGAGTTCCAACCCCAGCACCAAAAAAAAAAAGAAAAAAAGAAAAAAATGGCCTGAGGCTGTATCTCAGTGTGAAACCCTGGGTTCAATCGCTAGTACCACTAAAAAAAGAAAAAGGTCCGGTGTATTTGTCTCTAGGTGGTATTGTTATAAGTGATTTTTCTTTTTCTACTACTTTTTCAACACTTAAAATCAAGCTTTTTTTTTCATCTTTTCATGCTTCCTAGTTCTTTTATGTTAATACTTATTCTCATTTCTTCTGTTTATCCTTCTTGGCTAAATAAGTTTTCCATTTTCTTAGGTAGTACACCCTCATTGTCCAACCTTGTATTGTGCTAAATTTAGTCATTCTTCTATCTCTACTATTTCCTGAAATATATTCATCTGCCATTGCCATGAAGCTCTCTGTGAGAACATTCATATATTTTCAATAGATACTATTGTCTTTATTTTATTGTCACTTTAGCAGTTTTCTTGTCCACAACACAGAAAACACAAACATTTGCACTTTTTTAATTTCAGATTCTGAATCTATGCCTGAAACTAATGAGTTCTCTTCAAAGCAGGAAGCTTACAAGGAAGTATCACCTGAAGGGGAACTATTAATCGAAAGACTTCAAAAGGATGATTCCTGGGGATACAGATTGTTAGAAGCCTGGGAATGTGAAGGCACATTAGAATGGCATCAAGCCAATCCGAAGCAAGATTTAAGGCACATCATGATTAAACATAAGAAAACCCCTATCAAGATTTATCATGGAACTGAAGAACGTTCAAACCCACCTAAACATCAGAAAGTTCACCCAGTGAAAAAGCCATGGGAGTGCAATGTATGTGGGAAGGCCTACAGTTACTATTCAGCCTTTATCTTACATCAGAGAATCCATACTGGAGAGAAGCCTTATGAATGCAGTGAATGTGGAAAGGCCTTCAGTCGTAGCTCATCACTTATTCAGCATCGAAGGATTCACACTGGAGAGAAACCATATAAGTGTAACGAATGTGGGAAAGCCTTCAGCCACCGTTCAGCACTTATTCAACATCATATCATTCACACTGGGGAAAAGCCCTATGAGTGTAATGAATGTGGGAAGGCCTTCAACCAAAGTACATACCTCATTCAACATCACAGAATACACACTGGAGAAAAACCTTACAAATGTAAGGAATGTTCCAAAGCTTTCAATGATACCTCTTCCCTCATTAAACATCAGAGGGTCCATACTGGAGAAAAACCCTATGGCTGTAAAGAGTGTGGGAAAGCCTTCAGTGACCGGTCAGGCCTTACTCAACATCAGAGAACTCACACAGGGGAAAAGCCATATGAATGCAGTGAATGTGGAAAAGCCTTCAGTTACTGCTCTGCTCTTATTCAACACCAAGGTACCCACACAGGGGAAAAACCTTACAAGTGTAATGAATGTGGGAAAGCATTTAGCGACCGCTCAGCTCTTGTAAGACATCAGAGAATTCATACAGGAGAGAGACCTTACAAATGCAAAGCATGTGAGAAAGCCTTCAGCCAGAGCTCATCACTTACCAAGCACCTGAGAACTCATACCGGAGAAAAACCATACAAATGCAGTGATTGCAACAAAGCCTTCAGCCAGAGTTCCTCTCTTATTCAACACCAGAAAATTCATACAGGGGAGAAACCCTACCAATGTAACAAATGTGAGAAGACCTTCCATTCAGCCTTTCATCAACAAAAAAAACCTTATGACACATAGAATGCTGTAAATTCCAAAATAATTTTTCATTCTTTCCTGATTGTATAATTTGTTCTAAATATTATAGGGGATAGTGTAAAAGCATACAAGGCTCTGTCACATGATAAATAGCCCTCTTCTTTGAAATGTTGCTAGGTATGGAGTAAGACAACAAGAGATTAATGTGGATAGGGATATTATTTTAAAATAATTATGAGGGGGGTTGGGAATTTAGCTTCAGTGGTAGAGTACTTGCCTAGCAAGCACAAGGCCCTGAGTTCAATCCCCAGCAGCAACCCCCAAAATTAAAATAATTACAAGAAAATGGATGCCCAAGTGTAAAATGAATGTCACTGACTAGAAAGAGGGTAGGACGGGTGTCTCAATAAGGGCACCGGAGTTTGGGACAGAAGTTTGCTGATTTTGGTGAGATGGGACAGATGAAGTTGTGAAAAACCAAGAATACTTTTCATTAAAATTGTGTGAGTGGATGAAAAAAGTCCAAGGAGAGTACATCTGAGTTGATTCGTATGCATGAGTTGCATATCTCAGTTGCAAAACCAAAATAGCCAACACCATGGAGAAGAGAATTTCTGAAAGAGTACAGAAGAAGAAAGTCTGTTTTAGAGAAATAGTAGCTGAGGATCTAAAATTAGTGTAAAAACTAAAGAGAGCAGCAAAATGAACAATGTTTGAAGCTGGTGGCTCTAAATACGATCAACCTAAAATCAAAAGGGGGAGGATGAGAGCCCCAAAAATGAAAATTACAAGAAGGCATCTCTAAGGAAGTAAAAAGAAAAAAATCTAAGCCCCCAATACCATCCTTTGCTTGACATCGCCCATACTCCACTTCATTTGATTACTTGCACATTTTCAAACATTTAAATCAGTGATTATTAATTTTCAATGCACCTTGAAATAAACTAAGCAGCTTTCATATTTTATATTTTTATAAAGTCCTCTGTTGGATGTTTACTTTTTATTTAAATTGTATGATAACTCTTTGTCCAGCAATCATTTTCTCCTTCAAGATGCAGTTTAAATGTCCCTTCTTAGTCTCTCCAGAGGACCTGTACTCCCCTCTTTCCTAGCCTCTGTCTGCCCTGTGGCAGGTTTGAAGACCTTCCTTGGCATGGTGGTAACAAGACCAAAGAGCTCACTCAGGACTTAGACTTTGGTTTGACTTTCTGGTTGGCCACTATGTAGCCAGGCAGCAACATGAGGTGGTTTTGAGACCTAATCTGAGAAGCTTTTAAAAGATACCTGTGTCTCGGTTCCAGAAATTCTGGTTAAATTTGACAGGGATATGGCCTGGTCATCAGGAACTTTAAAATTCCTCAAGTAATTCCAATGTGCAGCCAAGATTAAGAAACACTAATTTAGGCTCTTTGAACAAGTATTGTCTCAATGCAATAGAAGGATCATATTCAGCAGAAAGGGTAACAATCAATTTTAGCTCTCAAGAGTTCTTTGTATCTTGGTTTTGCTTTTGATTTCCTTTGCTAATTACACAATATCATCTTTGTTCTGTGGGAGTGGTGCTGAGAATTGAACCCAAGGCTTCACCCATGCCAAACAAGTGCTCTATTCCTGAGCTACATCTCTAACTCTGACCTAATTTTTTCTCTTTGCTTGGCTGAATCATTTTTGTTTCCTCTCACTTCACATGGACTGGCCTACCTTACTGACACTTGGCAAATGTACTCCAGTAATCCTAACTACAGCTCTCTCAAACACTTCTGTGTACCAGGATTCCTAATTGTGGCCTGATAGTGGCACTTGTTAACTATAATCAATTTAGGAGAGACCTTCAAAACAGAAATCAGGAGTGAAGACAGAGTGACTAGAAGAGACTTTCAGAGTTAAACTTTTTGATTCTAGCTATCTAGTTTTTAATCCTAGAATTTCATGAAATTATAATAAAGTTTAGTTTTGTACATACCTTAATTCTGAACTTTAACTGATGTAAATGAGACAAACAAGTCAAGGAAAAATGGAAAGGTGAACATGTCTATTTGTAATTTTCTGTAGGAATAAGCAAAGTCGTACTTTAAAGCTACTTACTCATTTAAGTGGTATGCTAGGTGCTGAGGCATGGAGTATTTCTTTATTGCATGGTTCCTGCATTCAGGGAACTTAAAATTGGTTTCATTGAAAACTATCTGTCATGTCCCTGCATCAGACAGTGAGCCCTCAGGCTCAGTGCTGTCTCTGGTGGCTTCATTGTAATATACTAACTACTTCAGTAAAACTACTTATGTTCTCTAATTATTCCATGATAATTGCTGGGACCAGCCTTTCTACACAGTACAGAAGCTGATCCAGGAGTCCACAGATCTTAATAAATTGTGATGATGTCATAGCCTACATCTGTTAGCATCATGATGCTGTCCTGTTAGGTAATGAATGGAGGTGTATGTTTTGGAGAATTACTAAATATAGTACAGTACTGATAATCTACTATATGATGTGGATTTTAGGGGAGAGTTAAATTTTATGGCTAATCTGGAAACTGTGATGCATGCCTATAGAAGCTGAGGCAGGAGGATCCCAAGTTTGAGCCCATCCTGGTTAAGTTACTGAAACCCTGTCTTAGGGAAAAAAAAAGTCTGGGGATGAAAAACAAGTTGTTTTTTTTTTATAATAGCATCTTTAGAAAAGTCAAAAAGATTCTTTTCTTTAGCAGTACCTGGTAACATTTCTCAAAATTGTAAGTAGCCTGGACGTCCCATGATGAGGCCCTCAGTAAATTCCCATTGGCTCTGTAACTTGGCCTTCTGAGAGAAGAGCAAAAAAGGGAGCAAAACTGTCCATTAAGTGTTGTGCATTACCTTTGGCCCGCTGGAAATGTTAACTGCCTTCTGTCCTCACTGAAGTTTCCTTTAGTCTGAGAAGATTCCTACTTTCTAAAATAGAAAGGCGAGGTTCCAAACTGCTGTGTAATTTGCCTAAAATTGCACAGCTAGTTCCTGACAGGATGAGGATTCATTCCCAGGCTTGACCTGTCCCCTTTGCAGGATATATTGCAGACTGTATTTTCTTGTTTGTTTCTTGAGTGTGTAGCATGGAATGGCCTCTATCCCATCCTCATCTCCATCCATGCCCATTCCCTTAGCCCTGGTACCTTCAAATCGTCCACCCTTCCTGCCAATCTTAGTTCTGGCGTGGTGGTCCAGCCTTTTCTACTGGGTTAGTTGTCTCTCCTGTGGCTTCCTTGTTGGGGTTCATGAACTACGAACCTATTTCCTCAATAAAACTGTATTTTCTCATCATTCCCTAACAATCTCTGGCACCAGCCTTTCTACATGTGTGATGTACCTACACTGGAACTGAATGCTGGTAGGGCTAAAATTTAGGATACTGAATTTTGTTTGATACTAAAGCCAAAGTCTGGATGTTGTTTATATTGTTTATATGATGGAATAGGTTTCACTTCCTTTTTTGGGAGAATGTTAATCATCTTTGAGGAAAGTCTTACTGATCCCAATGCTTAAATACTAGCAGGAAAGAATATGGAAAGCTAGGAATAAGAACTAGAAGACCATAGGTTGCAAAGATAATGAGGGCTGCTAGTTAGAATCATGAGAATTGTTATATTTGAGATGATCAAATGGGAAATTAAATCTAGACCAACAAATTAATCTGTGATCATAAAGCATATAATGGCCGATCCAGAAATATAGTGAATGTTTAAATTTAAAAAAATGTGTCACAGTAAGACACACTGCCATTTATCCCCCTCAAAATAGCCCCCCCCCACTTCAAACACACTTTTAATTCTTACCACTTTCTGAAAGCAGCTCTGGAAGTCCTCCTTTGTGTCTTTAAGGGACGTGATTTAAAAATATATATATACAGAAAGAGAAAGAGACAGAGAATGCTGCTGCCAAGTGCCATCCAATGGAAGGCAGGCTCATAAAAACAAGTGGTAGAGTGCTTGCCTAGCAAGCACAAGGCAATATATTCGATCCCCAGCACCCAAAAAATAAACAAACAAAAAAACATGGTGTGTCCTCATCCACCAGATCCAGTAACATGAGACTTCTGGCTTTTCACTAATGTTAAAATGACCTTGACTGGTAAACATTTTCAATCAATTCAAAACATTGAAGGGCTGGGGATTTAGCTCAGCAGTTAGAGTGCTTGCCTCATAAGCACAAGGCCCTGAGTTCAATCCCCAGCACCAAAATAAAAACAAAAACAAAAAAAATTGAGGCAGCCACAACACAAGTAGACACTCATGAACAAGGACTTCTAGAACTGCTTTAGAAATTGGCAAGAATGATGGGATGTATTGGAAGCCTTGGTATTTGTTTAGAAGTCTCTTCTCCCACATACTCGTCTATAGTCTCAAAATAATGCCATGTTTTCAACAGGTTTTTTTTCTTTTCTTTTTTAAAATTTTGAGACATGGTCTCACTAAACTCACTAAGTTTTCAGGCTGGTCTTCAACATGTAACCCTTCACCACACCTGGCTCAAGTCTTTTCTTTTTAAAAAGACACTGCAAAGGTAATTCTGAAGCTTATATGGAAATGCAATAGATCCAAATTAGTTTAATCTTCAAAAAGAAGAGAAATATTGGAAGACTTCTATCTTGTCCTCTATTTCACATTACTGTACAGGCAAAATTAGAGGGGATGAGTCCTAAAAGTAAAAACATGATATAGCACCTAGAAGAAAAATTGACTTCAGGGTTCTGAGCAGAAAGCTAGCTGAACCCACCCAGACTTCTGATCTACAGAACTGTGAGAGAATAAATTTGTTGTGTTTTTAGCTGCTAAATTTGTAATAATTTATCATGGCAGAAATGGGAAAATAATACACAAATCTATGGTGAAAAAATTAGAATTATGATTTGTATCTGTTAATGGGGTTTCAGTTGGAATGAACACTAAGGAGTTTTCTAAACTGAAGAAAATGTACTCATCTTGATATCAGTGTGAATTCATAGGTGTATCTTCCGTGGAAAGTCACCAAATTGAATACAATAGTTAAAAATTGTGCATATTAGTGCATGTAAATGATACTTTATGAAAAATCTCTATAAATTCATACTTCTATTTCATATATTTGCTTTTTAAAGTGGTGTGGTTAATGATTTGACAAACTCTGTGAACATTAGGTACGTTATTTAGGATATGATCAGAGAAAAGAGAACCACTAAGAAATACATCGCTGGAACCTGGATAAGCAGGCCTTTGCATTTAGTGCTATACTTGAGGTCAGCTGGGCTGACACGTGGGAAGAGAAGGCTGTGGAGTGGAGAACAAGGGCAAAATGAATAATCCCACATCTGTGTCTTGCTAGTGCCCATGTCATGCTCTTACCATCTCTAAATACCAACACTGATGATGCAGGTAATATGTAAATACAAGGTTGTGCTTCACTACAAAGCTACACAGAGCCTGACTCAAAATTCAGAGAAGTTAGCTAGGCATAGTGGGGCACACCTGTCATCCCAGCACTTGGGAGGCTGGGGCAGAAGGATCGATGCAAGTTTGAGGCCAACCTGGGCTACACATTGAGTTCACTTTTAGCCTGAATTACACAGTGAGACTGTCTCAAAAAAAGAGAAAAAAATCCGGAGAAGTTAAAGGAGGAGATCCCACAGGAGCAAGAGGAGGTGGAGTCCCAGTACCTGCCTTGAAAAGATGTGGTGGTAGTTGAAGAAGCTGCCAACTGGCCTGCTGCCCCAGGACAAAGCTGCGTTCCAGGTCAACACTGTGTCCCAGATCATAACGTGCACATGAATTTCTAAGCTCAAACTCACCCAGTGCTTGACTTCTGTGTTTTACAGCTCATGCAGATTTATCTTGTGGACAGTCCCAGATGATAACGTAGCTGTTTGGCAATTTTGAAAAAGGTAGTTTCAGTTTAGCTGATGCTTTACAAACCATAGGGGTCAGGCATGATGGCGCACACCTGTAATCCCAGTACTTGAGAAGCTAAGGCAGGAGGATTGCTGTGAGTTTGAAGCCAACATGGGCTACATGGTGAGTTCAATTCCAGGTGGAAATACACAGCGAGACCCTGTCTCTAGAGAAAAAAAAAAAGGAATAAAATCATAGATTCCCCCCCACCCCCCACACAGAATGTCCCTCTGCTGCCCCTTTATAGCCAATGCTCCATTACCAACTCTTAACTCCCAGCAACTATTGGTGTAATCTCTAGCCCTAGAGTTTTATTTTTTACAGACTCCCAAAAATGAAATTTTAGGGCTGGGGATTTAGGTCAGTGGTTAGAGTGCTTGCCTTGCAAGCAAGCACAAGGCCCTAAGTTCAATCCCTAGCACCAAAAAAAAATTTTTTTTTACAGTACATAGGCTTTTTTGGGGGGTGGGTGCTAGGGATCAAACTCAGGGCCTTGCTAGGCAAGCGCCCTACTACTTGAGCTAAATCCCCAACCCAAGTACATAGGCTTTTAAAAAGTACAAAACCCAGGAATGCTTTACCTCTGAAGTATCTCTACAGCCCTTTTAAAATTTTTTTACTTTTTAGACAGGGAGGGCTCAGAGTTGTCCAGGCAGGCTCAAACTTGTGATCTGCTTTCCCCAGCCTCTTGAGTACCTAGGATTACAGGTGTGTGCCACACATTTAGCTGTATGTACACTTGTCTTTTTTTAAACTTAGCATAATAAATTTAAGATTCACTCATGATGTTTTGTGTATAAAGGTTTTTTTTGAATCTTTCACTGCGGTATAATATTCCATTGTATGCATATATCACAGTTTGTTAATGCATTTGCCAACTGAAGTATATTTAAGTTGTTTCTTCTTTGGGGTGAATATTCATAAAGTTGTTATACATATTTGTGTTAGCCATTGTTCCATCATTGTGACAAAATACCTGATACAACAATTTAAAAGAGGAATGGTTTACTTTGCTCATTATTTCAGAGGATTCATTCCATGCTCACATGGCTCCATCGCTTCTTGGCCTGTGATGAGGCAGAAACATCATGATGGGAAGACATGGCAGAGGAAGGCTGGTCACTTCATTGGAAGCATCGAAAGCAGAGGGAGAAAAAAAGAGTGATAGAGGAAGGGACAGGTGACTGCAGTCCCCAAGGTCATGCCCCTGTGATCCCCTCAAGAAGCCTTACCTCCTGTTTCCGTTGCCTCTCAGTAACACTGTCAAATTATGATCTCATCATGGATGAATTCACCAGTGAAGTTAGAGCCCTTATGATCTAATCGCTTTCTAAAAGCCACTACCTGGCAGCCAAGCTTTCAAAACAGTGAGCCTTTGGGGGTGATGCATTATAGATAACAATCAATTGTAACAATATTAGCAGAGAGGACTTGGGGACATACCTTGAAGTGGGATTGCTGGGTCATATTGTAAATATACATTTAACTTTAAAGCAAAAAACTTTTTTCTTTTTTTTTGTACTGAGGATTGAACCCAGGGGTTTGACTCTGGGCTACATCCCCAACACAACATTCATTCATTCGTTCACAGACTTTTTTTTTGTTTTTGGTGCTGAGGATTGAACTCAGGGCCTTGTGCTTGCAAGGTCATTTGCTTACTTTTTTTTTTTTTTGAGACAGGGTCTCCTTAAATTGTTAAATTGCCAAGGGAGCTCAGCCTCATGATTTTCTTGCCTCAGCTTCTCAGAGTGCTAGGATTACAGGTGTGGCCACCACACCCGGCTGGAAATTGTGAGATGTTTTCTAAAGTGGCTAAAGTGCATTCCTGTCAGCAATCTCTGAGAATACCAGCTGATACACATACTCTCCTAACATTATTAAGGATTCTGTTTTGTTTGTTTCATTTTGGACATGCTACTAGACCTGGTGTAGTATTTGAGGTTTTGATTTGCATTTCTCTAATGAATAATGAAATTACCATGTTTTCATATGCTCATTTGCCATCTAAATATTTTTTAGTGAAATGTCTGCTTAAACCTTATAGATGAGAATACTCAGGGGAACAAGGGGGGGGGAGGAAGGAAGAGACAAGAAAAAAAAGAGACTACTTCTTTTACACTGGGCATGATGACACATTCCTGTAATCCCAGCACTTGGGAGGCGGAGGCATGAGGATTGATCAGAGTTCGAGGCAAGCCTGGGCTACATAGTGAGACCCTGTCTCAAAAAAAAAAAAAAATTAGATGACAAAGAAGAAGAATGTAACCCAAAATGAGGAAATACTCAATAAAAACAAGTCCAGAAATGATAAAGTTGGTCCACAATTACTTTAAAACAGCTATTATGAATATGCTCAAGGATTTAAAACATTAATACAATGAAGGGAAAAATAGAAATAAAAAGAAATTAATAGAACTAGAGACAAAAACAAGATTTGAAAGACTAGCAATTGGAACTATTCCTTGCAGCACTTTACAGATATGGATCTTGGGTCTGTTCCCTATCGTGAGTCTTTATCTCATAAGCATTTGGAGACTATGGAAAATTCCTCTTTTATTCCCAACATTTTCAAATAGTTCTTTAACGTTATGTAGCTTCAGATACTGTATCAGTAAATTTTTCTTTGTAATTTATTTATTTTTAGAAGTCCAATGCGCTATCCATTGCGCTACAGAGCCTGTAATTTAAAGTTTGTATTAAAAATAAAGTTTGTATTAGTACCCATTTGCAGTTTATAATGATTACATGCATCATGGGGAAGTGGTGTATGTACATAGCACCTCTTAATTATTTTCTAAGTCTCCTTCCTCTCTCCTTTCCCCTCCATCTCTTGGATCAAAACTTTCTAGCATACAAAACTCTAACATACAAAACTTTCCAATAAAGCGTTTAATAGTTAAAACAAGTTGTTCTATCTCAATAGAACTATGCAACTACTGTAGTTGTGCACATGGTATTATGTTACAATCAATGGCCACTATTAACTTTTCTTCCTATTACTGCTGTTAAACAATAACATGCATAAAACAGAAAAGTAACACAGAATAACATTTCAAGTGTATACCTATTCTTCTTCTATGTTGAAGTGATAACAGAATATTAATTCAAAATATAATTATTTGCCTAAGCTATATGGCTGTGTCGAGGGAGGTGCTTAAAAATTGTCACTCCGCAATAGACTCACCAGAAGAGCTCCTCAAAAATACCGACTGCATTGAGGCCCCCACCCCTAAAGGTTCTGCAGTTAATCTACAGAGGTCTTCTTTTTTGGCACTGTCAAGGCCTACCGCTGAAACTCTGGAGTCGAAAAGTGAAGTTTTACCAGTTTGGGTGCCGGGTTAGAAGAGAAGAAGCCGAAACAACCCCGCCTGACCCCAAACAGCCACGTGATCAGAGCGCCGCTCTCTGCGGTCCATGATTGGCCGAAACCAGGGAAGGCAGGTGCGTGGAGCTCAAGGTCGAGCCTCTCTTCGCTGGATCAGAGAGTTGCGAAGCCTCCGCAGTCCTAGAGGGAACGCGAACGGAGACTCTCTGTCCGGTGAGCACGCTCGTGGGGCAGAAGACCAGAGGCCGATGCAGTCCCAGAGGCGGAGCCCCGGTGTCCGTCCCTGTAGCCGAGCCGGTGGAGCTGCGCCTCTCTTGACCCTGGTCGGCCCTGGGAGCCCCGAGGGAGGAGCCCAGCACTCATGGCCACCACAGGTGGACCGAAAGCGCCTCGCGAAGGACTTACTGGAGGAGGCGGTGTGGCGGGGCGTCAGAGACCGCGAGTAGGTTGGGGGAAGAAGAAAGTAGTGTGAAAAGATCTGCGGTGTTTTGGCGCCAGCTTTTGAATATTTATGACTGTGTCCGCTGTCAGCGGCAAGGAGGAACAAAGCCCGATGAACGTACGTCTCTTTAGCACTGCGGGGTTTTGTTAGTTTTGCTGTTGCCGTAAGATGAGGTTGCAAATTTCGAGTGTTCGCGTCATTGTACAGTAGCATTTTAGGTTCTGTCAGAAGTTACATCAGATCCAGTTAAAGTTTTAAGTGTTTATTATGCGCACGAAGTAACAGTTCGGGAACTGTCGCCGCGCAGCTTCTAAGGGATAAACGAGGGCAGCGATCTTTATTGGAAGGGGTGGTTATAAAATTACATTCTTTTTTTTAATTACATTCTTTTGGGGGCACGTAGAGCTGTATATAAGCTTTTGATCTGTAGATGCTTGTTTCAGTTGTATACAGACAAGAAAAAACGGAAGTGTCGGGAGTTTCACGGTTACAGCTAACATTTTTGGGGAAATTAAGATATTCAAAGTTTCGGTTACGTGGCTATAGGTGGTTGATTTAGGGTTCTACCCAAAACGTACCTCTCTTTGATTTTCTTTAACAAATTTGGCTTTTGTATGTACAGAATTCACTGTAGATAATCAATAAATAGAACGAAAGGGATGAGGTGTCTGCCCTAACCTCGGAGTCAGTTTTTAGGGTGAGTTTGTTTAAGAGGCAAGGGATCTTGCAAACAGTGCTTTCAGGAATGTAAACTCTGTGTGAGGGACTTTCTTTAAAATGAATCCACTGTCACTTATGTCAGGGAGAGCCTCAAAGGAGGGCAGAGGAAAGCTTTATAGTGGAAAAAAGGGAGGGACCAGATATGCCTTGCTTGGAGTTTTGGCTTGAGGAAGCTGATTAACTGGATTACTAATTAGAAGTGGGGCATCCTGTGTGATTGAGTAGGGGAGCATATTTGGCTTCTTCCTATTGGTCCTCAATTGAAGGGTTGAGGGAAGTAGAAATTGTTATTACCAAAATGCAGCATTAAGTCCAATCCTAGCACAGTGGGGCAGGGAGGCCTTTAAGGATGGGCCCTCCTGCAGGGATGCCTATGGTAAGAACCATGACTGGAGTTCTTTGAAACTGCAGAATTTGAGGAATTCCAGATAAGCTGCTTCCACGGAGACATTCCAGCCAGTATTTCCAGTGAGAAATCACCAACTCCTGTGATAAAGCCCAGTAATCAATGATTTTATTTTGAAGCAGCTTATATGAACTTCTTCCTTTTTTCTTTTAAAAGCTTCCTTCTGCCCCAGCCTATGGGTCTACCATAGCACTCACATCCTAGATTGCAATTCCTTATTATTTCCAAATACACTCTTTGCTTTGGAGAATTGGTTTCTCTGTTGCTTATTTTAGGTTGACAGGGCCAAAATTTTGGGTAAAGATGGCATTTATTTACCAAGTCCAGCTTTGGGGCTAATTACTGCAGAAGTTGTGGTTTGACTTCTGTTTGTATTGTTGTCTATTATCCTTTTTATATGTCTTGTGTAGATGAGGGAGAAGGAGAGGGCAGGGTAACCTTGGATAAAGCTTTGAAAGTTGATCCAGCCTCAGAAATCCCTGAGACTGTTCTAGAGGTTTATTCACAAGCACAGTGACTTTGTATTACCTGTGTTTTGCCTGTTACATATCTCATTGGGATTCCCTGTCCCAGGCCTCCTTGGTAAGAGTACTTCAAATTAAGGCTAACTCTACTGATTATCTCTTTGTCTTCTTCAGCTTAGCCTGCAGATGCTTCCCCTTATCAGACACCAGAGGGGCGAAGTTGTGCTCCAGACAGCCCTGTGGACAGTGAGCCGTGCTTCCTCCTCTGCTTCCTCAGGATTCTCATGGCTGCAGAACAGCGCCTTTGTTCAGGCTGAGCCTTCGTTAGCAATTAGGGGAATTTTCCTTCATGGAAAGTATGGTGTAAAGACTCCAGTCATGGTTCTTACCATAGGCATCCCTGCAGGAGGGCCCATCCTTAAACTCTGGAGTCAGATGGGTTCAAATGCAGGCAGTTTTATATATGCTGTTTTCAGCAAGTTACATAAGCACTCTGGGTCCCAGTTGTCTAATCTGTAAAAGGCAGGTAATGATCACAAAGAGTTGTGAGGATGAAGTGAGTAAGCCACATGGAGTACTGAGCACAGCGCAAGTTACATTTTAAGTGTTCCATTTCTTTGGCTGTTGTTACCGTAGTTGCTCATTGTTTCTGTCAGTGAGCATGATTGTATATATACTGTATACTAGATACTTCTAACCCTAACCCTCAGTTGCCATGAAAGTATGAGTTTGCACATGGCCTCGTATGTGTGTAGAAATGTGTTATGTCCCTGAGTGGAAATTTTCTTATGAATGGATTATAATGAAAGTATAATGAAATTTAGGGTCAGTTTCCAGTCACATCAGTCACCATCTTTGCTTGCACTGCTCCTGTGCATCCTTCTTTCTTATCTCAAGGATTCCATGGCTTGCTGACTTAGCAGCCTCATTTACTTTCCCCTGCCTGTTGCCAAAAGTTGAAGCTACTTGCTTGGTTTTTTTCCTCAGGCCACTACTTTCATTTCTTTATTTAATTTTTTTTTTTTTTTTTGAGACAGGGTCTTACTATGTAGTCCAGGCTGGCTTTGAACTCATGGCCGTCCTCCTGTCTCAGCCTCATGAGTGCTGGGATTATAGGCATGCGCTGCTACACTCCGTCCTCAGGTTGCTACTTTAAAGTCCTGCCATTGCCACCTTATCCCCCCAAGATGGGTGTGGGTCTTCCACTTACTGATCAGTTATGTGACAGAGAAGGTAAATACCCCCTGGACCCACACAGTGTTAAGTAGAAAAACAGTGTGGTAGGCAGGTGCCTGGCCTCTCCTCCAAGGGATACAGGGCGCAGGGGTGAGAGTACAGCACCTTCCATCTCAGTATCATTGAGTTGAACACAGTGAATCACAGATAGAGATGTGATTCTATCACAAGAGTGATCTTGGGCAGAGCAAACCTTGGACCTCACCAAACCTTTTGCTTCATCTGTAAAATAATAATAATGACGATAGTTCACAGTAATAGTAAAAATTGAAGTTACACTGATTGGCCTTTTCCAGGAGTTGTATTCATTTGAAGATGTGGCATTGTACTTCACCAGAGAGGAGTGGGGCTACCTCGACTGGGCTCAGAAGAGCCTCTACAGAGACGTGATGCTGGAGAACCATAGGAACATGGTTCTGCTGGGTAATGACTGTTCTGTGTTATATGAGTCCTCAGTCACCTAACTGCAACCCCAAATCCAAAAGAACTCCAAAAACCACAAGTTTTTCATAACTCCTTTGGCTGCAAAGCCTTCATAAACCCGATTTCATCCCACAGGAAATGTGGTGACTGCATTTTTCCCACCTCCTGTGCCTGTCTATACACTTAGCTTCAGGAATGCCTCAGAAATAAACTTTCTTAACAGTTTAGCTTACTTTTTCCTATTCAGTTCATCTTTCTATTTACTCATTGCACACACACATCCATACAGAGATTCAGTTTTCTAAAATGGTACTTGGATAATGCCCTCATTAAGTTTTGTATTCTGCTTTAAAATGTATAGGGAGTGGTTTCCTACACTAATATTTGAACATATGGGTTTTTAGTATTTGTCTGATATTTATGCTTCCATTGTATTGACTTGTTACACTTTATTTAATCATTCTCTGTTAACACCTAGTAATTTCCAGTTTTATACTGCAGTAACTCTGTGCCAAACACCTCTAGCGCATTCATCTTTGTCCTGATTTTTCCTTAGGCTGTATTTCTAAAGATGTAATTATCATCTCCAAGGGTGTGAATATTGTTTAGGCTTTTAATAAAGATTGCCAAATCTTCACACAGATGGTGTCAGTTTCTCTTCTCCCAGCCTGTTCGATTATTGTCCTTATCTCTGCTTGTCACTGTGGACCCAGAGGGGTTAGATTAAGCCCTGGGACAGCACTCTGTAATTCACTAATGCCCACCTCCCATTTACTTCCCCATGAGTAGGATTTCAGTTCCCCAAACCCGAGGTGATCTGTCAGCTGGAGAACTGGGACGAACCATGGATCCTGGATCTACCAAGTGCTGGGCATAGGAAGGCATCCAGTAGTGCTTGCTCAGGTGGGTGAGGAGGAGGAAGGAAAGGTACATTAGTGCAACTCTTGCTGTGTGCCAGATACTGTACCAGGTATTTGGTATGTATTGTCTGCTGCATTCTTACTGCCCTTAGGGTAGGGTGATTATCACTCCCTTTTTCCAGATGAAGAAATGAAAAGATTGAAATTCTCTCACACAGTGAGGTTGACAGTTGGGATTTAACCTCAAGTTTGAAAATCTCATTGTCTCATTGCAGGATGAAGGGCGTCTCCAAAGCAGCTGGTCTTGGGTTTTCTAAATGACAGCTGTCACTGCCCTCAGATACCTTTTTATCCTATCCTCATGATCCCCTCCCCATTCCCTCAATGTTTCTTCATCTCTTTCTTACTTCCATATCCTAATTGCTGCTTCAGCCTTTTGTCATACTTCTCTGCACCAAGTTTTCTCACCATCAGTACTGTTGATGTTTGGGGGCTGGTCATTTCCTTGTGGGGAGCTGTTCTCTGCACTCTGAGTATGGAACAGTGTCCCTGGCTTCCATCCATGGTATCCATGCCAGCAGAACCCTCCAAGTCACGACACCAGAAAATGTCTCCAGATACTATCAAATCTCTCTGGGGGCAGACTTGCCCCTGATTAAGACACATCTCTCCAGAGATGTCTTTTGTATTCACTTCCTTTTGGTCCCTCTTCTGTTCTATTTTTCCTCTATTTTTAAGGAGTTGTTTCACCCAGAAGTATAAAAAGCATGCATATCTGGAATATAATGTATGCATTATATCTATGAGACACTACTAGGATTAACTTAGAGTACCTAGAGTATGCTGTTTTTTCAGTAATGGTGATGGTTGGTTCTAGTCTCACATTTATCTTGCACACTTTTATGCTTTTTTAAGTGAATTTTGATGACAAGAGCTCTCATGACAACAGAAAATCTTATGGGATTCAGAATTTTGGCCCTTTGGATAGGATTATGTAAAAAAGTAAGCAGTCTTAGCTTCATTTGCTTGTCTGTTGTCCCAAACCATTAGCTGCTTTTCATTTTTTCTGTTCTGCAGTAGACAGGTCATTTGTATCTTTTTATTTGGCTAGGTCCTGAAGCCAGTTACAAGATGAAAAAGCCAACTCCAGAGCAGAAAACTTCTGAAGATTTAGAGTCATATCAGCTATCACTGGTAATGCAGGAAACAACCAAGAAACTCTCAGAAAACTTACATGGATGTAATGAAGTTGTGAACAGTAGCAGCCTTGCGTTCCCCACTAGTGGTAGGGGATACAGTGAGGGCTCCCTTCAAAACCTGGACCTTACTCAAGATCAGAATGCGCCAGCTAGCATGAGGCAGGGCAGTTGTGATAAGCATGGGAAACTCTTCAACCCAAGGTCATTGTTTTTGAGGTCTGAGCACATTCTTACAAGAGCAAAGCCTTATGAATGCCACGAATGTGGAAAAGTCATTAAGCGCAAGGCAAATTTTGATAAACATCAAAGAATTCACTTTTTAGAGGATCCCTTTGAGTGTTCCATATGTGGGCAAGCCTTCAAACAGAGGTCAGATCTTATTGTCCACAAACAATGTCATCTGCAAGAAAAGCCATATAACTGTCATGACTGTGGAAAGTGTTTCCGTCAGTTTGCGTATCTTGTTGAACATAAAAGGATTCATACCAAAGAAAAACCCTATAAATGTAGTGAGTGTGAAAAAACCTTTAGCCAGAATTCAACCCTTATTCGACATCAGTTAATCCACAGTGGAGAAAAACCCTATAAATGCCTTGAATGTGGGAAAGCTTTTGGTCGATATTCCACCCTTAGGAGCCATCAACAAATTCATAGTAAACAGAACATCCATAAGTGCCATGAATGTGGAAAATCCTTTGGTCGGAACGTGGATTTCATTCAGCACCAGAGAACCCATACCAAGAAGGAATTCTTTGAATGTAGAGAATGTGGGAAAACTTTTAGTTTCAAGACAAACCTCAGTCGACATGAGATCATTCACACTGGCAAGAGACCCTATAGATGTGGTGTATGTGGTAAGTCTTTCATTTGGCGCACAAGCTTTATTAAGCATCAGGGCACTCACAAAGGACAGGTATCTACATGATACTGTCAGAAGAATTGCCATTCAAAGACCAGAGTTTACCTGCTACTAGTATGTTTGACTTGTTTCCTGAAAGGTTATCAACAGAACTGAAGTAGTTTTCCTGTGAGTACCCTCTTTTCCTGTTGTAGTGAAGAATTACTTAACAGTGGAGCTGGGGGTATAGCTCATTACTGGAGCTGTGCTTAGCCTGTGCAAGACCTTGGGTTCAATACTCAACGTAAAAAAAGTAAAAAGGTGCAATAGTGGCTGGGCATGGTGGTGCACGCCTGTAGTCTCAGCACTTGAAGGCAAAGGCAGGAGGATCGCCATAAGTTTGAGGCTGGCCTGGGCTACATAGTGAGTTCAAGGTCAGCGTGAACTGCATAGGGAGACCCTGTCTCAAACAAAAAACAAGAATGACTCACTAATAACTAGTGAGATATTTAGAACTGCTAATGTTTATGTGTAAACTGAGATAAGCATGTTACTAGAGTCTATTAAGTACTGAGCTGGTGTTTGTCATGGGTGCGACTGGTGCCCTCCTTGTACCCTTTGGTCCTTCCTCTTCTGTGTGCTTCAGCTACCATGTAGTGCCTGCATCTCTTGACGTGCAGGGTAGCAAGATCGTGGGTGCTCAACTAGTCATGGATAAGAACTTTGTAAATGCCAGATTTTCCCTCCCCTCGAGTGGACTGTCAGTACAGCATGTTTTATTTACAGTTTCCAGAGTTTCTCCATGGAATCATATATAGCCACTTACCATACATACTGTCTTCTTAGTTGTCTTCTCTTTCCCTTCTATGTCCTCCTATCAATATCTCAACACCTCCCCAACAAATAAACTATTCGTACTCAAAAAGTGTCCGTGAGCCAGGCATGGTTGCACACACCATCTCAGCACTTAGGAGGCTGATACAGGAGGAGGATCACCGTGAGTTCAAGGCCAGCCTGGACTGAGACCAACCTGAGCCACATAGCAAGACCCTGTATCCAAAACAAAACAAAAAGTGTCTATGAGTCCTTTAGGAGCCACATCCTTTTTCTTTCTAGTTATTTTAGGCACATTCTGAAAAGTAAGTTGAACTGACTGTACTATTCTCCGTAAAGCTCAGTTATACAAAAAAAGAATTGAAATTACAGTAAAATGTTGGTTTGTGAGCATAATTCATTCCAGAAACATGCTTGTAATCCAAAGCACTTGCATATCAAAGTGAATTTCTCCATAAGAAATAATGGAAACTCAGGTGATTTGTTCTACAACCCCAAAATATTCAGATAAAATATTTTACTATAAAATACAATACTATAGTATTGTACTATATTTATATACTATAGTATAATATAACAATATAAAATATAGTACTTTATATACTATAAAATAATACAAAATAAAATACAAAAACTGTATAAAGAAAAATAAACTTTGAAAACCTTTGTGGCTGCTGTGAGGGAGATGAGAAGGGTTATTGGGTAGAATGATTTTCACTATCACTAATGGAATCACTGCTATCTATTGACTCAGTGGAATCTTTTTCTTTTCATACAACTTTAACAAGGGACCTGTCCAGTGCTCCTTGCTCCTGCCTCCTTGTGAGGATTCCGTGGAAATGTGGCATCGCATTAGCGTTAAACAGATTCATCACTTGCACTGCTGGAGCCTTATTGGGGTGGGGCGCTTCTACAAAACTTTGCAGTTTCCTACATCTCCCTCATCTCACTACAACTGAGGGATTCCATTGCCTTTTTCTCCTCCTCTTCAGAGCAGATCTCTATAACCTCTTGCTGTTGGGAGATGATCACCCACAATCCAGCAGAGAGAGACAGAAAAAGAACCATTGGCTCAGTTGGGATCATGTCACATACTACTCATATCGCAAGACATCACTTGTTTATCAAGTTAAAATGTATTAGAAATGTTTGTTCAATTGTCTTGCAGACCACTTGCAGGACAAGTTACCTAGAATCTAAGGTTTTACTGTATTTTGATATCCTAAACATTGACCTAGGCATGTATTAGAAATTGCTGCTGGGGATGTGGATTTTAGCTCAAGTGGTAGAGCGCTTGCATGGCAAGTGCTAGGCCCCAAGTTTGATTCCCACCCCTCCACACACCCCACAAACTGGTGCTGATTAGGTCCTGTCATAATAGTTTCTTGATTTTAAGATTGCCCTGACAATTTTTTTTTGTTTGTTTATTTTTTTTGTGGTGCTGGGGATTGAAGTCAGGGCCTTATGCTTGCTAGGCAAGCGCTCTACCACTGAGCTCAATCTCCAGCCTGTGCTCTTTATCAAAACAAGATAAAATTCCCATGTGAAAGACATTAAGGCTGGAAAGTTGAAACAGAATTCAGGCCTTGCTAAAGTAACCATCTTTTAAGCCTCTCCACATACGTTAGTTGATTCTTCATAACCTGTTTTTTGTTCATATCAATATGGAAGTGATTTAACTGCTTCTTTGTATCTTTATTTCCTTATGAAGGTACTTATGTCATGTAAAACATATTGTATTACATAGCCGGACATGATGGCACACACCTGTAATCCTAGCAGGTGAAGGCAGGAAGATCACAAGTTTGAACCCAGCCTGGGCAATTTAGTGATTTAGCAAGACCCTGTCAAAATAAAAAAGGGTTGGGGATGTAGCTTGGTGTGAAGGCCCTGGGTTCAATCCCTGGTAGCACACACACACACACAAATTTGTATTAAGTATATTTGTATGCTTTTCTCCTATTAATCTTAGGTCATGTTTCTTCTTGGGCCCAGCTGGGACCCTAAGAAGATGGGGGTGGAATTTTGTTGCCCTTCCAAAAGCAAGTGGCACCTGATATACTTAGGGAATCTTACCCCCTTGCAGGGAGAAAATCGTCATTAGTGCTAGATTATATATTGGCCTCAAAATATCTCATCAGTATTCTTGTAAGGTCAGCAAGAATTGGGAAGAGGAACACTTTGCCAAATTTTATTTCTCTAAGCCAGTGATGGCAAACCTTTTAGAGCTTTCAATGAGAACGAACAGCCCACAGTGGCACCTGTACAATAGGTTTACCACCACTTCCCAAAGCAAAATAAAGCTGAGACTTCAGACTGAGGTGGAAACAAACCAGTAAGAAGTGAGGTCTCTTTAATATAATATTACCTTGAGAGATGGGGGCCTAAGGAAAGCAAGTCCAAGCCTGAGCACACAGTAGTCTGGCTCAGGGTGCTAAATGTATTCTGTTTGTATGTACAAGTCTTCAGCTCTCTGGAGGGAGACAAGCATAACTAAAGTTTCAGGGCTAACATGAGACAGGCTTACCACCAGCTCTGTCTTTCCAAAGAGAAGGATATCTAGAGTTGGGCTGATCAGTGTGGTAGCCACTAGCTAAATGAAGCTATTTAAATTCATTAAGTAAAATTAAAAACTAAATTCCTCAGTCAGAAGCTATATTTCAAGGTCAGCACAGATAAGAATATTTCCACTGTAGAAAGGCTTCTGAGACAGCAGTGCCTAAGGACCTAAGACCTTCCTGAGGAAACAAAAAAATGGGAACTTTGAGTTAGTGCCACTTCTCTGATTGCAATGAAATTGGATGGACCTTTGTATTAAAATATTTGATGCATGGAAAATACGTTAGCGCAATTCCTGGAACACAGGACGGAAGGCTGGGGCTGGTTTGGGAGCCTTGCTGAACTCACCTGCCCTGGGAGGACGGAATCTCCATTCTAAGAGGGCCTAGAGTGCAAGGATATCCTTACCACCTTCCACAAGAAGCAAGACAGATGCCAGGCCAAGAGTTCAAATTGGCAGTGGCATGGGTGATAAATGTTGGTGTTTAACACTTGGCAGATGGGCTGGGGATTTAGCTCAGTGGTTAGAGTGTTTGCCTTGCAAGCACAGAGCCCTGAGTTAGCCCCCCAGACAAGGAATGGGGAAGGAATGCTCAAGTTAGGGCTTTGCTCTTCAGCCAGTGGGGAGGACCACTATCTTCTGTGCCTGGGACTGCAACCATCAGTTCAGTCAGGAGTCTGGCTTTCATGGTGGAGAATGTTCCATGGAACTAAAAAAAGCATAACTTCTTGACAACACCAGTGAAGCATTTGTGGCCATATTTGTATTAAACACTGCTAAAATTACTGCAAATCAGAAATGCTTGAATTATCTAATACAAGGGAGAAGATTTAAGTGTTACATTCATTTGAGGGAAAATAATGAACACCATGTAAAATTCTTAAGACATAAAGTTAAAAATATAAACACTATGGTTTTTACTATAGAAAAAAATCATACCCCCAAATGGCAACAGGTGGATTAGGGTTGGTAGAATTATGGGTAAATTTTTTCTTGTTATTTTCCAAATACCCAGTAATGTGCTGTGGGAAGACTCTGACCAAAGGGATGTATGAAGTGAAGGCAAAAAAGGAAGGGACTTTCTGGACACAGTTCAGGACTCCTGGGATGTGTCGTTAGAGTTTACAGCAAAATCTTCAGGACAACAGTCAGCAGAATTAAAAGCAGCTTGTTCTCAGAGATGTTTGCTTTGGTCATTGTGTCCCCTCTGCCCTGAACTAGGCCCCTCTGCCTACTTAAACTAGGATGACATGTGTCACATACACAGCAACCCATCTCATTCCAGCTCTGTCTCTTGGCCAAAACTTTTTAAGGCAAGGTCTTGCTATGGAGCTCAAGTTGGCCTTGAACTCATTACGTAGCCCAGGCTGGCCTCAGACTCACAGCAGTCTTCCTGCCTCAGCCTCCTGAGTGCTGGAATTATAGGTGTGCGCCACCATACCCAGCTAAAACTCCTATACAGTGTTGCGAATGCTTTTCTTCTACACCTTTGTTCTCATAGTCTTGAGTTACAAATAAATAATCCAGAGGCCTCAGCTTGCTGCTGTTCCCCTGAAGTTCTCTTATGGTGAAGTAGCAGCCCTTCTAGGTCCTCTCAGTGACTGAACTTAGGGCTCCTCTCCAAGCAATCTTTCTCGTCCTCTCTGAAGCCATGGTCACACACTGAGACGTTATGTTTATATTAGCCTCATTTCTAAAGATTAAGGTTCTAAAAGAATTTGGATGCAATACTTACTAGTGCGTAGAATGGGAAAGATGATTAGACAGATTTAGGCCATAACCTGAATTGAGAAAACAGTTGTGTGCCTAAAAAAAATTTTTTTTGAGACAGGTTCTCATTGTATGTCTAAAATTAAACTCAACAGGAACATTGGTCACGGGGTGTACAAATGCTGGGGTGTCAAGGAATGATCAGGTTTGAAACCTCACAGATCGTACGCCTTGTCATAGTGTGGGTGCAGACACCTACTGACCCTCTGTTGCTACCACTGGAATCCACTGCCCACCACTGCAGAGGCTCCAGCTGGAGTAAAGATCAGCAGTTGGGTAGAGACAGTGAGTTGTGGGGTGGGAGCCACAAACTCAGGTAAAGGGGAAAACAACACTGACTGTAAGAGCTGTCAGATCAGTTGAATTCTTAAGTGTCAAATGTCATCCTCAGTTTCTTCCTTTGTAAATGGGGATGGCATAGGTTCTACTTATCTTGGAGGGTTGCTTGGAAACCAAATGATGGAAAGAATGTGGATACATTTTATGAACAGAGTGTTATGTTAATGAACTCCATTTGTGCAAGTTAATCTTGATTGACCACTTGACTTAAGAAATTCCTGGAGAGGAGTCTGGATCAGAGTCTAGTTGAATGTTTGGTGAGGAAGTGGGGCCCAATTGGAGGAGGCGGGTTGCTGGGAACATGACTCTGGAGACTGTGTCTCTCCCTGGCATGCTTCCCCTGCACACCGCTTCCCTGCTGCCATGAAGTAAGCTTCCCTCCACCATGCCTTTCCACCATTTTCTGCTTTGGAGCCATCCGGCCATGAATTGAAACCTATGAAACCATGAGCTAAATAAAACATTTCCTCTTTGAAGTTGTATATGTCAGACATTTTTTTTTCCTATCATGGAAAACTGACCAATAATAACAACCAAAGGAAGTGAGTTCCCATTTAGAAGACCCCAAGGAAACCCTGCAGAAGCACTCCCTTACATCCCACACTAAGACGTCTCAGGAAAAAAATGCTTTAGGCTATTTGGAATCACAAGACGCCATATACGCACAGCTTACTGAATGGTTTAGCAGTGACCTTCAGAAACCAAAAGTTAGCAACTAATGAACCCTACTCAATAGGCCATGGAAAAGGACAGTGACAGCAACTAAGTATGTGTGATTTTTTTTTTCTTGTTTTAGAAGAAATCAGATCACAAAATCGAACTCCTGGAATAGGAAAAAGTGAGGCTCTTCAAAATTCATTTTTTTAAAGTAAAAAATAGAAGGGGGAGGGGGAAAGGAATGAAGGGACAAGAAAAAAGTGGAAAAAAATGGAAACAAAGCTTTTGTAAGTAAGGAGGGGGAGGGGAATGGGAAAAAAAGCAGCAAGATATATCATGTACAGGTACAGATTCCCTATGATGAATGTTATATATATCCAAAATGTACCACTAAAAAAAAAAATAGTGCCTCTTAAATGTGCTGAAATTTACCTGGTATTTTGAGGTATATGAAGTAGTTGAAATCTTCTTCACCATCAAAGATAATTCTAAGTGACCAAAATAAATTCTTAGGGAAATAACTGAAGTGGGCATGATTTGGTCCACAGGCAGAGGAGGAAGAGTGACAATGACAGAGACAGGAACAAACTTGGCCACATATCAGCCCTGCTCTGTCATTATACATCCTACAAGTAACCAGCTCATTTTTTGGAGGGCTCTCTACTTATTCTTCCTTCACAGAAATACAAAGTATATACTGAGATGCAAGTCAGACCAATCCTGTTGTGTGTGGGATGCCCAAGGAAATACAATCCACAAGTGACTGGAATACTCCAAATGCCAAAGAATAGTTTTTGGACGAGAAAACCAAAACCAGAGCAAACAAAACACATGTTGCACAGAAGCATATCAAAGTCACGGGCCTTTATTTCGATGGATCCTTTGGTGTCGGATAAGGTGCGTGCTTTGTCTGAAGCTTCTTCCACATTCCAGACATTTATAAGGTTTTTCCCCAGTGTGAGTTCTCCGGTGTTTAATGAGGGTTGCACTCTGACTGAAGCTTTTCCCACAGAAAGAACATCCATAAGGCTTCTCCCCTGTGTGGATTCTCTGGTGCTTAAAGAGGTCCGAGCTCTGTTTGAAACTCTTCTCACATTCCTCACATTTATAGCGTCGCTCCCCATTACGGAGTCTCTGAGGCCTAAAGAGGCTGAGATTATGGCAGGACTCCTCACATTCCTCACATTTACAGTATTTCTCTCCAGCATGGGTTCTCTGATGCCGATTTAGATGCGAGCTCTGTCTGAAGCATTCCCCACACTGCATACATGCATATGGCTTCTCACCGGTGTGTGTCCTCTGGTGTTTAATGAGTGCAGCACTCTGGCTGAAACTTTTCCCACATTCTTGGCATTCATAGGGTTTCTCGCCTGTGTGGATCCTCTGATGTTTAAAGAGATCCGAACGCTGTTTGAAACTCTTCTCACAGTTATCACATTTATAAGGTCTTTCTTCACGGAACTGCCTCTGGGTTTCAACAAGGCCAGAACAAAGGACATTGTCTCCACCGTCGACAGAGTTGTGGGGTTTTACTATGTGATGTTTCACCTTATCTAAACTTTGTTTATACTTGTTCCCATGTTCTTTACCATCAGTGGGCCTTGACACTGTCTGGTGCAGACCATGGATAAAGTCAGAACTTGTAGCCCTGTTCGCAAATTCATTACTTTTAGAGACTCCTTCTTCCATGGAACCATTTGTGTTGAGATTTGAGATGCTGGTGAGTTCCTGCTGTTCAGGAAAGTTTTCGAGTTTCAGTGAAATAAAGTTTGTTGGCTGCTCTTCTACTCTGTCCCCATGGGTACTGCCACACTCAGAAAACAGGGGCCCCTTCCCTTGGGACACTTCTTGTAGCCATGACTGGGGCTTTGCTTCTAAAATTTTTGGCTTTGGAATCAGCTCCTTGTTCTCAGCTCTAGTTTCCAAACCTGAAACATAAAAATACAAATTACTACCATTTCATCCCTGTGCAAGAGTGAAATAAGCAAGTGCTAACAGAGTTCCCAAGCTCCCTTGTAAGTATTCTCCTTAATTGAATGCTTAAACTCTCTAAGTGAAATAATTTTAATTAACCTGTCAGATGCACTCATACTTACCAGTGCAAACCCCTGCATCTTTCTTTTTACCTTTGTGCTGACATCCACCAATCCACCTATTCTTCCCTGGTTCCAGTCCACTGCTATAGTAAGTCACTCTATAGTGACAGGTTAACAAAGGTAGGCAGCCTTTATCCCATGGCTGAAGGATGGAGAGAAATTCTCTTCACACAAACAGATATTATAATGACACCACTGGTGCCTCTAATGTCTGAGGACCCCAAATTACTAGTTTCCAAAACTCACATCCTCCAGGCAGAAAGGAAGGATATAAGACTAAAGAAGAAAGCTATGCTGGGCATGGTGGTGCACACCTGTAACCCCAGCACCTGGGAAGCTGAGGCAGGAAGACTGCTGTGAGTTCGAGGCCAGCGTGGACTACATAGCAAAACCCTGTTTCAAAAAACCAAAAATAATGAGAAAGTTGGGCACGGTGGAGCATGCCCATAATCTTAGCAATTGGGAGGCTGAGGCAGAAGGTTTGCCAACAGTTTGAGGCCAGGTTGGGATACACAGTGAGTTGGAGGCTAGCCTGCATTACAGAGCAAGACTGTCTAAATAGCCAAAAAAAAAAAAGAAAAAAAGAAAAAGCTCATGAAAAAATGATAGCTAAAATATTTCAACAGAAGGGTTGGAAAATTAAGCTAAGAAAATATCCTAGAAAGCAAGACAAAAGATAAAATATAGGAAATGGGGAACAACCCATGAGTTCCAATAGCCAACTAAAAGAAATTTCAGGAGAAAAGGAAAAGTTGAGATAAAGGTAGATGAGTTAGATAAAACAGTAAGATTGCGAGAACTGTTCTCACAATTCAAAGAGATGAGCATCTATATTGTAAGGGCCCAACTACTCAGAACAGTGAATTTAAAAACCCCACACTGAGCCATGCCCATTGTAAAAATTCATTTTTCCAGGAAAAAAGAAAAGATCCTAAATGCCTCCACACAGAATGGACAAATCACACACTGTCCTATGTTCTTTTATGTGATAGTTGGGACAGGCTGAGGGAGACAAAGTTTCCTGAACTCCTAAATTCTCAAAACAGGAGGCATGTCATGCTCTGCGAGGCCGCATAGTAAAGCATCAGAGGTGGTCAGGAGGCAGAAAAAACAGAAGGGGAGAGCCTAACCTGTGATACCAAGAATTATACCTAAGGCCTTTGCACTGAGCTACAGCTCCAGCAGTTTTTTAATTACTTATTTTGGGAAAGGTACTCACTGAGTCTCTAAGTTGCCTAGGCTGGACTTCATTGTGTAATCCCCCTACCTCAGTCTCCCTGAGTGCTAGGATTACAGGTATGCACCACCATGCCCACGTACCCATGGCATTTATTGGACAAGAAAGATAAGAAAGGCAAGGTGGGGCAGGGTGAACAGGCAACCCTAGCGTGAATAATTCAGCAGGTCTGTAAGGCACAGGGTGGGTCCTTTGTTGCCCGATGTCTGGACATGGGATGCTAGAGGCACAGGAATATGGCCTCCATGACTGCTTGGGCCAAACAGAGGAGGATGGTCCAGGATTAATTTGCACAGCATTAGTCTGCTCCTAGGTGAATTCTTTACTGTTTCTAAGGACTGGCTAGTCCTGGGAAGTCCAGTCTCTCCCCAGCCAGGGAGATTTTTAAAATGTCAAAACATTTTAAAATACAGAAGATGTAAAATACAAACAACACACAGAAACCAAGGATAAAATACCACAATCCATCGGGAGTTCTTAACAGCAAATGGAAAATTAGCTAGAAAATTCACTCTCCTCAAAAATAATTTCATCATCATAGCTATTAGTTGTATTGGGGAGGGAATCCAACATCCCATTCGTGGTTGGCAAGTACTCTTACCACTGAGGTATATATAGCCCCAGTCCTTTTTAGTTTGTTTTGGTTTTCTGAGACAAGGTCTTCCTAAATTGCCCAGGCTTGCCTCAACTTCACAAGTAGCTGGGATTACAGGTGTGTGCCACTGCACCTGGCCTTCAAAAAAAATCTTTTTTTTTTTTGTTATGGTACTAGGGCTTGAACCTTGGGCTTTTACACTGAGTTACAACCCCAGCCTTTTTTTTTAAATTTCAGAGACAGGGTCTCACTAAGTCACTAAGTTGCTTGGATTGGACTGGATCTTGTGATCCTCCTGCCTCAGCCTCACAGGGGGTTGGTATTATAGGAGTGTGTCACCAAGCCTAGCTTCAAAATCATTTTTTTTTAATTTTTTTATTATTTTTACCAAGAACATGTATTGGTACATTGTATACATAATGTTCATAATCAACACGGTTATTTTGTACCTGTACATCATACATCTTGGTCAAAATCATTTTTAAACTTGAATATCTAGCCATATATCCTAGTTTGTTTTCTTTGCTATGACCATATACCTGAGAAGGGTACTTTATAAAGAATAGAGGCTCATTTAACTCACAGTTATGTAGGCTTGGGAAGTCCAGGAGTACAGTGCTAATGTATCTTGGCAACCTTTTCTTACAGCCCAGAGCAAGAGTATGTTGGCCCAGGTCTGTCTTCTTATAAAACCACCAGTCTTATCATGAGGACCCCACCTTCATGACCTTGTCTGGTTTTACTCACTTCCAAATACCATCAACATATGAGTTTGGGGATTACATTACCAACACATGAAATTTGAAGACATGTTCAAACCCCAGCATCATGTTGTCCAAATGTGGGAGGGGAAGAAAGATATTTTTAGACATGCAAAGTTTCAGCAGATTTCAATCCTAAGTCATGCTGTATAGAAGATACTGGAAGAGATTCTCTACCAATCAAGGGGGTAAACCAAGGAAGAAAATGTTAAAAGATTCAGGAAAGAGAAAAGAACTGTCTAGGGTGATAGTGTAACAGGCCTGGTGAAAAGCATTCTCTTGATACCAGAGCAGAGGAACCTTTGCCAGGGATCTCTCCAGGGGAAACAACACAACTGATAAGGCCAGGTCTGGTGGCGCATGCCTGTAATCCCAGCACTTGGGAGGCTGAGGCAGGAGGATCACCACAAGTTCAAGGCCAGCCTGGACTACAAAGGGAGACCCGTCTTAACAAACCAAACCAAAAAACTGATACGAGTATCCAATATATTTAAACACACCAAGTTGATTTCTAAGAGTATTTGTGGGTGAACTAGAGATCAATAAAACACTATGTGAATATAAAATGAAGCACTATTAAAAAAAATGAAGCATTATTAATTCCAAGGAAAACTAGAAGTTGTGAAAGACATTATATAGGTGAATGTGGATAATATTTTGTAATAGAATTTTATTTTGATTTTTTGAGACAGGGTCTCACTGTGTATTCCAAGTTGGCTTTGAATTCACTATGTAGCACAGGGTGGTCTCCAACTCAAAGCCATCCCCACGCCCCAGCCCCCTAAGTGCTGGGATTACAGGTGCACACCACCATGCCCAACTTGCAGGTATTTTAACACTATGTATTAATTAATCAAAAATATTAATTTAACTATAATGAGAGAATTACAGACTGCTAAATATGTGCACATTGGAGAAACAGAATCCTTTATCATCTTTCCCTGTAGACAGCTGAGAGATGATAGTTGAAATGGAAGGGAAAAAAGCAGCACAACATGTTATCTGGAAATATGAAATAAACATTTCGGTTACAGCTATCTCTCCTGCCCCCCACGATTGAACTCAGAGCAGGAGGCCTGCAAGCCAAATGCTCTACAACTTGGCCACACCCTCAGCGATAGTTAAAAGATTTTTGTAAAATTGCTGCCTCTGCAAAGTGGAAATCGGAACTGGGGAGGGTCTGATATTTTTCTAAGATGATTCAAACATGTAAAGATGTTTAACCTAGTAGAATTCAGTGAGATACAAGTTAAAACAACAGGATATTCAATTAATCCATCTAGTATTTATGGAGCACCTACAGCCTGCCAGGAACTATTTCCAGTGTTTGAAATACATCAACTACAGAAAAATACAAAAAACCTTCCCCTTGTGGAGTTTACATTATAGGATTGGTTAGCCAATAAATAAACATAAACCATATAGAATGTTAGATGGTGCTAAATGCTGTGGGCAAATTTGAACACAGTGAGGCATCAGAAGTGTGGGAGAAGGGAACTGTGGTAGGCAAACTGCTGCATTAAATAAGGTAGTCAGGTCAAGCTTCATTTTGAAAAAGAGTGATTTGAGCAAATTCCTGAAGCAAGTCAGAGTCTGCTTAGTAGAGATCTAGTGGAAGAATATTCCAGGCAAAAGGTCATTTAGTTCAGTCAGTACAAAGACTAGGAGGCCAAAGCAGTCAAGCAGTTTGGCCCGAGCAGAGTGACAAGGGGCAGAGCGGCCGAGCAGGGAACAGGTGTAAGTGGCAGTGAGTCACCACATGTCAGGTATGACAGGCCAACGGCTTCTGCACTGTGTGCAGGTTCTGATGAGAGCAGCGACATGGCCCAGCATCTGAAAAGAAACATTTGAAGCCACAGCACAAAGAAGACATCATGCTACCAGGTGATGACACTAAATGTTCACAAGAATGCAGAGAAAGAAAAATTCTCTATATGGCTTTTACACACGGAAACTAATGATAAGCTCTTTGGACATATACTTGTATGTATTGTGGAGTCTCTTCGGGACCTCCCATATATGAATATAGGGAAAGAAAGTGATACACAGAATATTAGTGTCACACTGTAATGATGAAAAACCGGACACTAACTGCCTATCAGGAGAATGGATAAATCAATTTTGGAGGTTTTTTTTTTTTTGCAGTACTGGGAATTGAAACTAGGGCCTTCAAGCTGACCTGCATCCCCAGTCCTTTTTTTTTTTTTTTTTGGTGGTGCTGGGGATCGAACTCAGGCCCTTGTGCTTACAAGGCAAGCACTCTAATCACTGAGCTAAATCCCCAGCCCCCTCCCCAGTCCTTTTTTATCTTTTATTTTGAGACAGGTTCTTCCTAAATTGCTAAGTTGTCCAGGCTGGACTGGAACTTGTGATCCTACCACCTCAGCCTCTCAGAGTGCTGGAATTACAGGCATGAACCACCATGCCTGGTTAATTTTGGAGTTTTCGTACAATGAAACACATAAGTTCCAACACATAGCTTCACATATTACCATGGATAAATCTCAAAAATGTAGTGTTGAGTAAAAACCATACAGGAATGATACACAAATTATAGTTACATGTGTATGCGGAAAGAATATAAAACATATGGAATGGGTAAGTGCCATAATTAGGATACTGGTTTCCTTGTGAGAAGGAACAAAGGGAACAGCTTTAGGGAGGTTACACAGAGCTTCACCTATGGTTGCAACATATTATTTCTTTTTGTAATTTTTTTTTTTTTTTGAGACAGGGTCTTGCTATATATAGTTCAGGCTAGCCTTGAACTCACTATGCAGCCCAGGCTGCCCTGAAACTTGCAGCAATCCTCCTGCTCAGCCTCCTAAATTTTGGGATTACAGGCATGCGCCAATCATATTATTTCTTAAGAAAATAAAAATAAGAACTTAAATCAATATGGCCAGATATTAAGGTGTGATAAACCAAGGTGATAAATACACAAGTGCTCATTATCTTCTTAAAATAATATCTCTACGTATAAACATTAAAAATGAATGCAACAAAGGGTCGAATCTGTCATCTAGCAGTAGGGAAGACAGAGGTCCTGCTGGCCGATGTCAGTACAGCTGTCCCTAGCTCAGGGACAGCAGTGAACCCAGCACTTCACAGATCACACACATTATAAACCAGGAGATAACAGCACTCACTAGGCAGGACCATGCTCTGGTAATCCTTCTGTGCACTCTCCCTGCAGAAGTCCCTCTGAGCTGCATCCAGACGCTCCCACTCTTCTGGGGTTATAGACACAGCCTCTAAGGTCACCAACCCCTGGAACAACATGAGATCCCCATTCAGTACCTGCTGTTCCTGGACAGTGCTACCACTAGAGTTGGGATGAGGCCAGACAGCGGTAAAAGAGGAAGCATTAGAAATCAAGAACCACAGCTGTGGAGTCTTTGCTAATAAGTTTTGTACTTACTGGGGACTCTGAAGGGGCCAAAGACAGGGGTAAAGAGACTCTTGTAAATCTGAATAGCCTTTCTGTGGACTGTCTACACTGATTTGAGGTAGGGAGGAACAAAATATTTGAGTCATATCACTGTGATTCACCAAAATAGAAACCTGATATAGATGAAAATCATATAACCAGAAAGTTCCACATTCCAGGGCTGGCTCCCTGAGATGCTGTTTCTCCTGAGACAGACTCAAATATCTGAAGGAATGGATACCTGACCCACAGCAGGTGTTCAGAAAAATTTCCTTTCCTTTCCCTTGACTATTTCACAGTTAAGATATTTATCCAACTGGATGATCTTTTGAGTTGGGCATAGTCATGCATGGCTGACCTAGACTCAAAAAAAAAAAAAAAAAAAGCAGCCAGGTGTGGTGGTACACGCCTGCAATTACAGCATTTAAGAGGCTAACGCAGAGTTCGAGGTCAGCCTGGGCTACATAGTGAGTTCAAGGCCAGCCTGAACTACATAGCAAGACCCTGTCTCAAAAAACAAAAACAAAAAAGGGCTGGGGACATAGGTTAGTGCACAGGCCCTGAATTCAATCTTCAGTACTACCACCACCCAAAAACAAAACCAGGACTACTTCAGAGGTTAAAGCCACAATCCTTAGAAAGGGAAGGTTTTAAAACTGGTGAGAGAGATGTTTATCCAGGTTCCAGTGAGGATGACAAACTGACTCTCTTGCTCATTGTATGTGTCTACATGTGTATTTACAGGTCAGGTATCCCGCAGCTGATATGATTGGGACCAGAAGTGTTTCAGATTTTAGAGCTCTTCAGATTTGAGAATATTTGCATAGACTTTACTGGTTGAGTATTCTAATCCAACAACACAGACTCTGAAATGTTCCAAAATCTGAAAATTAAAAAATCTTTTCTTTGGAGATGGGTCTCACTAAGTTGCCCAAGCTGGCAGTGAACTCCAAATCTTCCTGCTTCAAACTTTTGAGTATCAGCCCTGCATAACAAAGTTACTGGCACAGTGTCCATAGTGCTGGGGCAGGGAAACTGCCTTTGAATATGGCTGAAACATGAAATGGCCATTTGTTGTTGTTCAAGTCCAGCTTGGTAACCGAGCAAGACCCCAACTCAAAAGAAAAAATTTAAAAAGGAATGGGGCTGAGTTTGATGCCCGGCACCAAAAAAAAAAAAAAAAAAAAAGAAAAAGGAATGGGGATGTAGCTCAGTGTGAATTGAAGGTCCTGGGTTCAATCCCCAATACCAACACCACCACACACACATAAACACAAAAGATATCGTTACTGGAAAATGAATCTAACTCCCAGATCAGCACTTTTCTGTTTTAAATAGTTATTTAATTAAATTTCTCTGCACCTCTTATTCATTTTTAAAATAGGAGGGGATGGCATCACTACAGTATTTTTTTTTCAGTTATAAGATGTCTTAAATTGCTACAAAAGGCCATATGCTAATGCCAAATATTAATGATGTTTGGTTAATATATACCACTACTCACTTTCACTTTTATTTTTTGTTTTTTGTTTGACACAGGGGCTCAGTATGTAGTTCAGGCTGACCCTGAACTCACTAGATAGGCCAGGCTGGCCTCAAACTCCCAGGCGATCCTCCTGCCTTAGCCCCCCAAGTGCTGGATTACAGGCATGTGCCACCATGCTTGACTTCACTTTCATTCTTGTAGGTAATTAGCTGCTTATCCCAAGGACATTCTTCTTTTCCCAGCTTTAAAACCAAATTTGGAGAACTCTGATCAGCTATTTAATGGTGCACATACCTATACAGTAATAGGTCCCTTTTTTGTTTTCAGTAGAGGTATGATATGGAGTTATGTGCCAAAGGATTTATGTAACATCACCAGTAAAAAGCTTGACAAAGGGAAATGAACCAAGGTTACACATTTCTGCCAATGTCATAATACCAAATCTCTAAATATTTGATTCTCAATTTACATAAGGTATATCTGTGATGACTAAAACTAGTTAGCTTTGGCTTTGGTTAAGCAGCAGCAAAGTGGGACAAAATGACAAGCACCACAAAGTACAGAATTAGGTACAATGGCTATCCCTCAGTAAAACAAGGTTTATGTAAAATCCAGTAGTAAACTGGGGTTGGTGGCACATGCCTGGAAACCAGCACTCTGTGCAGCTGAAGAGGAGATCCCAAGTTTGAGCCCATCCTGGACAATTCAGCAATTTAGTGAGACTCCGGCTCAAAATAAAAATATAGAAAAGGGCTGGGCAGGCTGAGGATTTAGCTTAGTGGTTTAGAGTGCTTGCCTTGAAAGCACAACACCCTGAGTTCGATCTCCAGCACCAAAAAAAAAAAAACAAAAAAACAAGCACAAGGTCCTAAGTTCAACCCCAGTACCAGTAAAAATAAATTTGCCATAAAAAAGGTCTGGGGATGTAGCTCAGTGAGATAGCTCTGGGTTCAATCCCCAATATCTAAAAAAATTTTTTAAAATCCAACATTATTCTGTGAATTATATTGAACCTGCTTTTATTGAAAGCCCACCACAGATTTGGCATGGGAACATAAAACGATGATTGCAGATTGAAAAATTAAATGCATCAATGTGGAAGGAGGAGGGGTCAGCAAACAGTTAAAAAACAAAAAGGGATCTTCACATTCAAAGTGGTGGGAAACTGCTGTAGCATGAGAAAATTAAGGACCTCAGCCCGATTTCCATCCTGACATCTTTCTTTCCCAAACAGCCTACTAAATGTAAGGGTGGGTGTGCTGCGCTAGATAAACAGTAACCCGTGTTGGGCTAATGCTAAGGTGTTACTAGTTCCTACGGGAAGAAAAGACTGTTCACATGCATCCTAAAGGTCACAGAAAATGTGATAAGGGAGGAAAGAAGAGTATGAAACTCGGAACATCGCTCGCGCTCCTGGTGACACGCCCGCCACCCAGCCAGTCTCTTACCTGGGATGAGGTCCGGGCCAGCGCTCCCTGGAGAGCCCGCGCCAGGGCCGAAGCCTCCACCCCACTCTCCGGGCAGTGCCCCTGCACCCAGGCCTGCAGCTCCCCAGGAAGGATGCTCAGGAACTGCTCCAGCACCACCAGCTCCAGGATCTGTTCCTTGGAGTGCAGCTCGGGCCTCAGCCACCGACGACACAGTTCCCTGAGCCGGCTCAGCGCCTCTGCGGGCCCAGCCACTTCGTGGTAACGCAGCTGCCTAAACAGCCGCCGAGAACTTTCGGAGTCTGGCCAGGCCCCGGGCGGGTCGGACTCCAAACCGCCGTGAGAGTCCTCCTCCACTTTGACCATCAAAATTTCCCGCGGCAGAAGCGGCGCGGTGACCCCCGACCTCGCAGCCATCTGCGCTTTGGGGCGGTCAGGCTCTAACGCGACCTTTTCCGGCATCTGCTGACTTCCTCCAGTGCTGCCTTCTGATGAGAAGAGAGCTGACTCACGCAACTGAGGGAACGCCTTCACGGCGGGGGCGCACGGACGTCCCCTCCCGAACACCCGCCCCACAGCCCGGTGCACCCCAGGCACTCACCCTCTCCGCAGGTTTCCCCGTCACAACCCGCTCGGCTCCACGCTAGAAAACAAAACAAACAAACCAGGCCGGAAGTGTGTCACCGACCCCTGTAGGGACCATTCTCCTCGTTTCCGGGGCCGCTCTACGCGCCCGGGAGGAATGAGACGCAGGTGGGGAGGGTGGTGAAAGGGGAAGTAAAAAGAATTAAGGTGCGTTGTGTATTTACGTACACCAACTCCCAACGATGAATGCAACCATTATGTACTGCAAGCATGTTCTAATAAAAAAAGAAACGAGGGGCTGGGGATTTAGCTCAGTGGTTAGAGTGTTTGCCTCGCAAGCACAAGACCCTGAGTTCGTTCCCCGAGCCCCAGCATCAAAAAAAATAAATAAATAAATAATAAGAAGAAGAAAAGAAAAAGAAACGAGAGGCATCTCTGTGGTTTGCTGTTCTCACCCGGGGTTAGGGCTGGGGATGGAGATAAGGGCAGGGTCTTGGGCCGCTTCCTACCCTTCAAAAAAATACCGGGTTTAGAAGCCGGTGGCCGAGCGCTGGCCTAGGGAACCTCTGGGAAAGGGAGAAAACAAAAGCAATTTAAAGACCTATGTATAAAAAATAAATAAATAAAGACCTATGTATGTCAGATGTTATGACTTTTGGTCCTAACAGCTTTATTAGAAAACTGGATGGGGTGGCGTGCACCTGTAATTCCAGCACTCAGGGTGGGGGGGGGAAGCCGGAGGATCTCAAATTCTTGCCCAACCTGTGGAATTTAGTGATTTAGTGAGAACTTGTCTCAAAAAATGTTTTTAAAAGGCTGAGGATCAACCAATGAATGGATAAAGAAGATGTGGGGGTTTTTCTTCCTACAGTGGAGTACTACTTTGCCATAAAAAAGAATAAGCTTGAAGCATTTCTAGGTAAATGGATGCACCTTGAGACCATACTCTCAGAAGTAAATCAGACACACATGTTCAAGAATTGCATTGTTTCTGTGGTGTGAGAAATCTAAAGTGTAAATAAGGACCAAATGTGTAATAGATATTGTGAAACAGGAAGAAAATATTCAAATGGGAAGGGAAACTAGGGAGAGGAAAAAGAAGAAAGGGAAAAAGAGAGAAAAGAAAGAAAAAATGGAAACAAAGCTTTTGTAAATGAGAAGAGGGGTTGAAGTGAGGGGAGGAGAATGGGAAAAGAAGAATTAAGATATATCATGATGAATGTGATTTTTATGTATATCTAAAATGTACCAATAGGGGCTGGAGATTTAGCTCAGTGATTAGAGTGCTTGCCTTGCAAGCACAAGGGCCTGAGTTCGATCCCCGGCACCACAAAAAAATAAAATAAAATAAAATAAAATAAAATGTACCAATAAAATTGATTTTAAAAAAGCCAAGAAAAGCAAAAAAAAAAACAACCCAAAAAAGAGAGAGAGACTCAGGTGAGCCTCTCTGGTTGGCAATGCTGCATGCGTATTATCACAGGTCATGCAGGATGTTAGCACTGTCTACACCTGTCCACAAGGAAAGGACACCTGGAAGCTCCATTTCCAGAACTCTTTTAGATCCTATCCTACAAGCCTCTTCACTGACTTTATTTTTAATACGGTACTGGGAGTGCAACCCAGGGAGCACTATCACTGAGCTACATTCCAACCCTTTTTAAATTTTTAAAAATTTAAAGACAGAGTCTCAATAAATCACTAAACTAACCAGGCTGGGCTCAAACTTGTACTCCTCCTGGTTTAGGCTCTCAGCGTGGTGGGATTAGAGGCATGGGCCAAAGCACATGGCTTCTATGACCTGATTTAAATTTATATCTTTTTGCACTGTGAGCATAACACCTTTCAATGAGTTGAGTCCTTCCAGCAAATTATCAATCCTGAGGGTGGTCTTGGCGACCCCTGAACTTAAAGCAGGTGTCAGAAGGGAGGGTGAAGTCAGGGATTCGTGACTCATACAATATGTGTGCCTTTCCTTTCAACTAAGTTGGCAGAACATTTCCTCAGATTACAGTAGTAGTCTTTTGAGTTGCTGAAAATGTCAAAGGGGAAATAGTCAGGCAAGGTCAAGAGAGATACCTAGCAAAGTCTTCCATAAAAACATATGTCGTAGGGTTGGGGATTTAGCACTAGTGGCAGAATGTGTGCCTAGCAAGCGCAAGGCCCTAAATTCGCTCTCTAGCACCGCCCCCCCATGTATGTTGTAGCCAGGTGTGGTAGAACATGCCTGTAATCCCAGCACTCAGGAGGCTGAGGCAGGAGGACTTCCCTGAGTTCAGGCCAGCCTGGGCTACATGGTGAGTTCAACACCAGCCTGGGCTACATGGCGAGTTCAACACCAGCCTGAACTATGTAGCGAGACCCGGTCTCCAAAAACCAAAATTAAAATAAAATGACAAATATAAACAAGGATATTTATATAGACAAGCACTGTTAGCTATAGAAAAAAATGGAGATAAATTCAGTGCCTACCATGAGGATTATAGTATATTTGAATAATTCAACGCTATTCACAGAGAATGAAATGCTATGCTTTAGTGAACGATGTTTGTGTATGATCTATTTCACAAGTAAATATTAAAATGTAGAGAACACTTAGTTGGCGTGATGGCACACACCTGTAATTCCAGTACTAGGGAGGCTGAAGCAGGAGTATTACCATGAGTTCAATGCCAGCCTGAGCTACGAAGGGAGACCCTGTCTCCAAACAAACGAAAGTTTAACACTTGTAAACCACTTAAATGGAGGTAAGTATTATTAGAAAAAAAGTCTATCAACTGTAGACAACTTTTATATACATTACACTAAGCTAATTCAGTAGAAGCAAAATTAAGCCATAGCCGCACAATTCTACTACATCGCGCCTAGATTCTTCTATTTTTATTTTTAAATGGCAACTCACACATAGAACACATACAGTACAGACTTTCACCAGAGGCTTGGTCCTAGATAGGAAGCTACCTATCACGCGCGACTTTAGGCTCCCCGAAGTGTCTTTTAATCTCTTCATACCGCATCTGTTTGCAGAGTGCAATTCCACAACAGTCTGTTCTGTGCTCCCCTAAAGGATGGAAATCTTGTCCAGTCTGTCCGAAAGCTTTGTAAACTGAGAAGGGTTTAGAAAACCTAAGGTACCACACCTCAGTGAGAGATTATTGAAGATGAACTCCTTGGTCAAGGAAGCCCTGCATGCCGGGAATCTCTCCTTTCAGGGACCTCTCGCCCTTGCTAGGAATCCAGCTGTGAGTCCGCTTTCCAGCTGGGCGTCGGAACACACGGCCCCTCACCCGTGGCATCCTGATAGGCCCGCAAGATCAAGGCCTGAAGGAAAGCCGCGACCCTATTGGCCAGCCGGCGTGTCCCGCGCGATGCTTTCTGGGAGATGTAGTCCCGGGATCTGCTGCCTCCGGCGACTGGTGAGTTTGACGTAGATTTCGTGTGAGCTGACACCAGCTGTAAAGCTGGGTGTGTGTGGAAAGAAGTTAGAGGAATGGCGAGGATGTGGGTGGAAAAACTTCAAGGGTTCAAAGTTTAAAATGAGTGAGGGCTACGGCTCGTAGAAAGACAGGTACACACCTACTTCGAATTGGGGCGCATAGCAGGGGGTGGGGACAGCCAATCATACGCTAGTACTGTTTCCCCGCCCCCAAAGTCCCGCCTCCTGACCAATCCAAGGAATGGGGAGGAGCTTGGGTTGCTCCAAGGCTTTGGAGTGGGGAAGCAGTGGCTGGGTTTGCTGCTTGGGGAGCTGGAGGTGGCAGGGTTGGGGAGGCGAGCCGACGTCTGCACACGCCCCCTCTCTCAACGCCGATTGGTAGGGTCCCCAGCCGGGGCGGGACCGGGGGCGGTACCCCCCGCCCGCTGCGAGGCTAGGACCTCCGGGATTCCTAGAGAGGACTCGGAAGTGCTCTTGGGGGTGGGATTTGTGGTTTATGCTTGGACTTGCTTACTTCCGGCGAGGAAGTGTTGGGAAGTGTCGGCGTTAGTGTTCTCTCTGTGAGAAGAATCCCATCTTCTACATTTTGGCTGTGGAGAGTTTTATCTTCCGGAAGAGCTCTCTGAGACTGGGGATTTGAGGGAAGAGGGTAGGGATTTGTATCAGACGGGAGTCCTGTCCCTAACCTTGACCGGGCCCATCTCTGTCTTAGGGTCAGGAACGATTCCGATGGATCCAGGTCCAAATCTCTAACTGTAATAACCCTGCTTTTCTTAGGGGCCAGTGAAGTCTCCTGTTGGTCTGTCAAGCTCTTGTGGCTTGAAGTACAGGACCAGTTATGACCATTTTAAGGTTTTTCATCCCTATTCTGACTTAAGTTTGGTTTATGGTAGAAGAAGCGACTCCGCCTGGATTAGTAAGTTTTGTCCTATTTATATGAAATGTGAAGTTTGTCACTTCTAAAGTGGTATTTTAGATTGGGCCTGAGGTCAAATTTTTATGGCCTTTTAGAAAACATTCTTAAGAATCTTGGATATGTTTTCTAGATAATTAATAGGAGTGACGGCTGCCTTTAAGTGCGTGTTTTCCAGTAAATCACTTTGCTGAGTGGTCATCTTTAGTAAAGATGACATCTTTGCCATCTCTTTGTTAATAATGATTCCCAATATATCAGTAGGCTGTACACTACTGAAAGTGCCCTTCAGAGGATGTTAAAGAGCAGAAAATATATTGGGTCAGAGTAACAACCAGCTTCAAGAGACCTCACTCTGAGTTGGAATGATAATGACAGAATCTCGGGAAGTTATAGACTTAGACCCTCCAGTTGAGACTTCTCAAGAGCAAGAAGACCTCCTAATAGTGAAGGTGGAAGAAGAAGACTGCACCTGGATGCAGGAGTACAATCCACCAACATTTGAGACTTTTTACCAGCGCTTCAGGCATTTCCAGTACCATGAGGCATCAGGACCCCGGGAGGCCCTGAGCCAGCTCCGGGTGCTCTGCTGTGAGTGGCTGCGGCCCGAGCTGCACACCAAGGAGCAGATCCTGGAGCTGCTGGTTCTGGAACAGTTCCTGACCATCCTGCCTGAAGAGTTCCAGGCCTGGGTGAGGGAACACCACCCAGAAAGTGGAGAAGAGGCTGTTGCTGTGATAGAGAGTATACAGAGAGAACTTGAGGAACGCAGACAACAGGTGAGTGGAAGAGGAGACAGGATCAGTGAAGAAGGAGAGGAAGGAGTTAAGGAGCTGCTAAGCAGCAGTGAGATTCTTAGCCCTCTAGTGCTTCATTCATATTCTTTTGTTCTCCTGGGATTAGGTGCACTGTGGAGATTTCCTGCCACTCCAGCAAAGAGAAGCAATATCCAGTGTGTTAACCTGTAGAAGACAATCTGCGATTTTATTTATTTTTAAGATTGTATTTATATTTTGAATGACATGATACAAAATCCAAAAAGGTACATAAGGTTGTAATGAAAAGTAAGTTTTCCTCCCACCCCTAATTTCCCTTCTGCTTACTTCTGCTCCCCAGAGGTGGCCATCATTACATGGTACTTGTGTATCTTTACAGAGATATACTATGTTCATTTATATGTTAGCATATATGCATATGACATGCTTAAAAAAACAAATGTTTTTAAGTCTCTGTGCACTTCTGCCATGCTCTTTTCTTTTCTTTTGGGTGCTGGGGATCGAACTTAAGGGCCTTTTGCTTGCTAGGCAAGCACTTTACCACTGAGCTAAATCCCCAGCTGTTGCTCTCTTCTTATATCTTATTTTGTTTCATGTTAGTGCAAATAAAACTGCCTCACTCTTTGCAACTGCATTTTATTTAGGCATGGCTGTACCATAATTTATTTAACTCCTGTTTTAGTTGTTCCTTTAGGGTGTTTCTAAATGTTTTATATAATAAACTCTGGTAGGTGAGCATGGTGGTACATGTCTGTTATCCCAGCACTCTGGGAGGCTGAGGCAGGAGCATCACAAATGCCACCCCAGCCTGGGCAATTTAGTGATTTAACATGATCCTGTTTCCAAAAATCAGAAAGGGGTTGGGATGTTGCAAAGGCCGTAGGTTTATTTCCCAGGACTGCAAAAAACAAAACAAAAAACTCTGCTGTAATGAATAGTCCATCTGTGTACACACACACACACACACACGCACGCACACACGGCACGCACACGTGACATAAATTCATTGCTTTGAAATCAAATTGTTGGCTCAGAGGTACATTTGCAATTTTAGTAGCTGTTACAAGTTGCCTCCCATAGAGGGTATCTCAATTTGTATTCCCACCAGCAATGTATAAAAGAATTTTTTTGTCATGGTCTAATAATGTCAGTGTTACCAAACTTTTTAATTATTGTCAATGTGAAAGTACGGTATTCCATTTCTGAACTATTTTTAAAAAGTTTTATTTTTATTGTATATGTTTGCAGTACGTAGTGGTTACATTCATCGTGGGGAGTTGGTACACGTATGTAACACATCTTAATTCTTCCTTCCTTCCTTCCCTCATCCCTCCATCTCTTGGTCCTCTTCCTAGCTGCAAAAGAACTGTATTGCTGTTCATTTCTGTGCCATTTTGATTTGCATTTGTCTTGTGAGTTTGATCACAGTACATTTTTAAAGGCTTTAGATGTCTTTTTTGACATCTAAAGCCTTTATTATGTCTTTTTTGTGTCTTTTTGGCAAATTATTTAGATGTATTTCTTACCTATATTCTGCACCTATTATAATTGTGTTTGTCATATGATTTGTGTATGTTATTTTTCTAGTTTGTTATTTGTCATTGCTTATGGAGGTTTTAAATTTTTATGCAATCAGTTGAATTCTTTTTTTTCTTTTTTTTTTTTTCCCTTTGGCTTTTTGAGGCAGGGTCTTGCTGTATGGTTCAGGCTGGCCTCAAACTCTAGGCAGTCCTCCTGCCTCAGCCTCCCCAGTGCTGGGATTACAGCTTGCGAGGCAAGCACTCTAACCACTGAGATAAATCCCTAAATTGAACTCTTTTGATGGTTTCCGGATTTCATGCTATAGTTAAAAATGTCTTCACTATAATATTATGAAAACATTTTCCTCATAGTTTCTTTTCCTTTTTTGGGTTTTTTTTTTTGTGTTTTTTGTTTTTTTTTTCTGCTGGGACTCTAACTCAGGGCCTTGTGCTTACTAGGCAAGCACTCTACCACTGAGCTAAATCCCCAGCCCCTCTTTTCCATTGTTTTTTTAATGCTTTTAAATGATTGCTGCATCTGGAAATTATTTTGGTATTAGGATATTTGGTGTAGTTGCACTTATTTTTTTCCCAGATATTTATCTAGTTGCTCCAGTAACATAGTAATCCTTTTTTTCTTCACTGATTTATATGCCGCCTTTATCACATTTCTGCTTGTGTTTGTTGGTCATGTCTGGTCTTTCTATTCTTTTTTATTGATCTTATTGGCTGGTTAGTATCAATATTTTTAGTTATTTAAGCAGTGTAAAATGTTTTGGTGTCTAGTACAGTTACCCTTACTGCAAAAAAGTTTTTTTCTTTTTCCTTTGTGTTTTCTTTTTCCCTTGTGAACTTCAGAATTACTTAAGTTTCCACCACTGTAAAAGTCCTTTTGAAGCTGGGCATGGTGGCGCGTGCCTGTAATCCTAGCAGTTGGGAAGCAGAAGCAGGAGGATTGCCGCAAGTTCAAGGCCAGCCTGGGTTACATAGTGAGCTCAAGGCCAGCCTGAGCTGCATAGCGAGACCCTGTCTCAAAAAACCAAAAATACCCCAAGTCCTGTTGATATTATTGTTGGGGTTGCACTAAATTACATGTTAATTTAGGAAGGATTCATAACTTTTATGTTTAACTTCTTATTCTTTCCTATACTATTAATAAACTGACTCCCTTCTCTTGTTCCTACACTAATTATCTTCTAAGCTTTAATTTCTTTTATTTTAATAGTAAATAAACAAAAATTTTGGGATCATGAGTTTGCAAGAGTCTGAAGGTAGCCGCAGAATTTCCCTCATTCTGCAGAGCCACTGCATTTAAGTATAAGGACTAGGCTCATCATTCTTACCCTCTGGGCGAGGCATACTTAGAGCTCCAGCAGATTCAAGCTCTTGGGTTGGTTAGTCAGCCCCGTGACTCAGGTAGCAGCAGGAGTGGTTGACCTGCAGCCAGGCCCTGCTGCCATTCTGAACGATTGTCCCGCAGATGGGAATGTTTCCACCTTTCTGTTGCTCAGTCAGAACAAGGAGTGAAGGCTCATAGTAAAATCCAGTTATTCTTTTTTTTTTAAACCTGAGTTACTAATGGAAACTTTTCTACTGTTCTGCCAAAATAAATATTCAAAAGCATAATGTAAAACCAAAAGGATTTTTAAAGTACAGAACTTAGAGCAGATATTACACATTTACCTCTCTTTGTTGTGATGTGCACGTAGCTCGTGTTTTGAAAGGGACACAGAGGAAGATCATTTATTTGTAGTCAGAGTTGTCAGGCCCACGTAGAGGGATTTCCCAAAGATCTTCATAGCCTGCTTTGTTTGCCTCTCCTCCTTGCCTTCTTGTGTCCCCAGTGATGTTGTTTATGCCATCCATAATTTTTCTTGGTTCTTTTGTCTTTGTCTCAGTAGACCTCAAGCGCTGCTTTGGTTCTTTGGAGCCCGGGGACCGGTTGACATAGCAGAACCATCTGAACTCTAGTTCTGAGCAGGCCCACAGGGATACAGAAACTTTCAGAGTGGCATTTACCGCAACTATTTTGCAGCTGCCTCTTAGTATAATACCTGTAGCACATTTGCCAGTACTAGAAGAGTTACATGTTAAAGTGCCTTGGAACCTGAGGAAGGGGGAGAGAAAATAGCAGCTCTGTCTTAGTGTGGATCTTGTCTTACTTTCCCTTTGCAGGGACTGAGCTGCCGTCTTCTAGAACAGGCATATCCTAGAGGGGATGACAAAGGGCCAAGAGCAGAAAGGTGGAGGCCAACAGCACCGTGCTTATGAACTCACTTATGTGTTAGTGTTTGTCTGTCCAAGTGTGACTTCCTGAATCTTGTAACAGCCTTTTTAAACCTCTTTTCTCATCTCATCCCTTCTCTAACCTTTACCCACGCTGGGCTTCTTAGGGTTCCTGGATTATCCCGAACACACTGTTTCTCCTTGAAGATGTTTGCTAATGTTCTCTCTGCCTGGGTCTCTTCTCTGTACAGGACTGTTCCCCTGGCTACTTTTTTCTGATCCTTTAGGTGTTAAGTTGTTTTTTTTTTTTTTGGTATTGGGGATCGAACTCAGGGCCTTGCTCTAACCACTGAGCTAAATCCCCAGCCCACTGGTGTTAACTTAAGTGATGCTTCCTCAGCAAAGCTTTCAGTGGCCTCCCAGTCTAAAGTGGATCTCATGGCACTTGTCTCATAGTGCCATGTTTCTTCTTATAACAGATTGTAATTATATATTGTATACTGATGTGTTCCATGAACATCTTCTCCAACTAGAAGAAAATCACATTAAGCCAGTGTGTAATAGTTCCTGGCTCATTGTAGGTGTACATTAAATATTTGGCAGAGGAATTAATGAAAGTCCAGCGGACTCTGCTGGATTCTTTCATAGTCATTTCTGTAACTGCACTGATTGGTTATGGTTGTGGTTGTTAGATTGTGGTATATCCAGAAGTGCTTCCTCAGAAGATGGTGCCAGCTGGAGCAGTGCAAGAGGCCTTTGGTCACCAGTTCCTGTCCATGGACACGCAACCTGAACAAGAGCCACAGAAAACTCATCTTCTGGAGGAAAATGGTGAGGCACAGTGGTTGAGCATAACAGACATGGCTAGAGCTGGGTGCTCTGGCCTCAAGGGCAGGCAATGTCTGGAAGAGCGAGAAGGAAGGCTGGGCAGCCTCTCTGAAACCAGCAGGGTTGGGAGGTTGAGGAGGGTTGAAAATCTGGAATGTACTCTCTGGTGTGAAAATAAGAGAGCAGCTGCTAGCATGGCGGGATTGTAGCACACTTGTATGCAAAAGCTATGTTGGACCCAGTCGTGTGGTGTATGCCTATAATCCCAGTACTCTAGAGGCTGAGGCAAGAGGATTGCTGTGAGTTTGAGGCCAGCCTGGGCCACACATAATGAGTTCAAGGCCAGCCCAAACTATGTAGTAAGACTCTGTCTCAAAAAACCACACACACACACACACACACACGCGCGCGCGCGCGCGCGCACGCGCGCGCAAGCTTTACTAGAGGCTGGGCATGTAGCTCAGTGGTGCTTAGCATCTGCAAAGCCCTTGATTCAGTCTCCAGCACCAAAAAAAGAGAGAGAAAAAAAGACAAACACTGTAACAGATGATTACAGTGACAGGTTGAAGTGCAGGTATTGTTCAGAGATCTACAGAAGTCTCTTACACGTGTTTCAAGATTGTTTTGCATGCCAGGGATGGTGGCACACGCTTGTAATCCCAGCACTGGGGAGACTGATGCAGGAAGATTACCATTAGTTTGAGGCCAGTCTGGGTTACCATAATGAGATCTTGTCTCAAAAAAACCAAAAAAATTAAAAATTTAAAAAATTGCTTTGCAGCAGTTTTTCGCCTCTGTCTCATAGATTTTATTGTTTTAATTACTACGTTGAAAAGGCTCTCCAGTTCTTACTTGCATTTCTTTCTTTTCTTTTCTTTTTTTTTTTTTTTTTGGTGTTGGCGATCGAACTCAGGGCTTTGCGCTTGCTAGGCAAGTGCTCTAACCACTGAGCTAAATACCCAGCCCACTTGCATTTATTTCTGGCTGCGCAGTTATTCCACTTTGAAATCTTATTTGAATCAGTTTTCCCACTGACCTTAGAACATTTATCCTCTCATCTTTCCTTCCCTCTTTTTATCTCTTTCTCTCCCTCCCTCCATTTCAGTTTTATTTACCTGTAGTAGATACATCAAAGAAGAACAGTCAACAGCTGAATGTCATATTTATTATGTCATATTCCACCAATCCATAATCCCTGACCAGAATCCTTTGCTATTAGAATTCTGAGTTTTGCGGATTTAGTAAGGTGATACAATTTATACCATGTATTACATTAGCAGCAGGATTTGAAATGCCTCATATATTAATATTTGTGTGATGAAATGTGTGCATATTTGCAGTAAGTTGATTAAATAAAAACTTTAAATAGCTTTATGTAAGTTCAGGTCAGGGCTGGGCATGGTGCAATACATTTGTAATGCCAGCACTTGGGAGACTGAGGCAGGAGAATTGCTGCAAATTTGAGACCAGCTGGGCTACATAGTAAGTTCAAGGCCAGCCTGAATACATAGTGAGACCCTCTCTCAAAAAACAAAAGAATTTCAGGTTGGATTTTGCTGTCAAATTAGTTTAATGACTAGCTTAATGAAAAAAAAATCTTTGGGGCCATGCATGGTGGCATGCATCTGTACTCACAGCTATTCCAGAGGCTGAGGCAAAAGGATCCCTGGAGCCTGGGAGTTTCAGTCCAGCCTGAGCAACACAGCAAAACCTCATCTGGTGGGGTTGGGGATCCTTTGCTATTTTTAGCTTTGTTTTCAGATTTGTGGATAAGGGTTTGTGGATAAAAGACTATATTTTCTCTGTTCAGGTTCAGATTTTCTTTTAGTCTTTTTTTTTTTTTTTTTTGAGATAGTCTTGCTATATAGTTCAGGTTGGTCTTGAACTCACTGTGGAGTTCAGGCTGGTCTCAAACTCATGGCAATACTCCTGCCTCAGCCTCTCGAGTGCTGGGATTACAGGTGTGAGCCACCATGCTCAGATCTTTCTATCTTTTCTCAAGTGGTCAGAGTTCCCTTTGACATGCTCTTGTCCTCATCTCTTCCAGCTTTCCTTCCAACATGGTAAAAACAGCAGCAGCGACAACAGCTATTGCATATGTAGTACATACTTTGTGCAGGAGCTGTTCAAAGCATTTTACCTGTAGGAGCTCATTTATTCTTCACAGTACTAGGTAAAATAGTCCTTGCCATTTACTGCCTGGGTCCAGTGGATCCTTTTTTTTTTTATATATATTTTAAATCATTTTATAAATTATTTACAAAAGATTCAAAAGAGTAAAAAACATACAAAAAAAGTAAAAAACAATTTTTAAAGAAAATTAGACAAGCGTTAAACTTCTTTGCATCAAGTACATTTTGACCTACAGATATGGCGAAAGATAAAAAATACTGTCACCTTGTGCTGTCCTTTTAGCAAAACGAGAATGTTGAGGATCTTGTGACATGTCACGGGGGCAGTCCTTCCTGTTCAGTCACTCACTGGATGACAGTGCTGCAGTTCCTTTTTTGGGGGGGTGGTGCTGGGGCTCGAACTCAGGCCTTTGTACATGAAAGGCCAGCGCTCTACCACTGAGGTAAACCCCTAACCCCTGTATAATTCATTTTTGAAATTAGAACTACGTTGTTCACTGCTGGTTCTTTTTTGTTGTTGTTTTTAAGACAGGGTCTCACTATGTAATCCAGGCCAGCCTTGAACTCACTGTGTAGTCCATGCTGGCCTCAACTGGCAGTGATCCTCCTGCCTCATCTTCCCAAGTGCTGGGATTGCAGGCGTGCACTACCACTCCAGGCAACATGATTGATTCTTGAATTTGAGAAAATTTATGTAAGATGTTATCATTTGAAGACTTATGCCGACATTTTCCTTATATTTATTGTCATCATGGGCCGGGGATTTAGCTCAGTGGTTGGAGCGCTTGCCTTGCAAGCACGAGGCCCTGAGTTCAATTCCCGGTACCAAAAAAAAAAAAAAAAAAAAATTTATTGTCATCATCATCATTATCATTAGAGAATGCTGTTGTTTGTCTCTGTCATCTTCTGAATTGCCTAGTAAATGTTTTCTTCTGAACATTTTCTTTTTGCCAAAATGGATGGCAAATGAAAAATTGTGCATTCTTAGTTGTGGTGAATATAAACTAAACAGGTGTCAACAGCCTTCTTTCCTACCTGCTTGGAGAATGAAGTAGTACTTTGGGCCACATACATAGTATTTTGAGAAGGGTAAAGAATAATAATTTATTTAACTAGTCTGTCATCTCAAATCTTTCTTTTATTCTTCCATTCTCATTGCTGTAGTCTTTTGTGTCATTGTTAGGAATAACTAATGAATAGTGATTAGTAATAGTGAAATATTTCTTAAGATGAAATGGAAAAATATTTCAAGGTATAGGAAAACTAAGATCACATAGATCCCCAACTGTATCTTAGATTGGTCTATGTGTCCAAGTGATCGATGTAGAATTTTAGACTATTTGTAAAATAAATTTCCTTTTTTTTTTTTGTTCTGGGGATTGAACTCAGGGCCTTGTGCTTGCTAGGCAAGCGCCCTACCACTTGAGCCAAATCTCCAGTTTCCTTTTTGTTCTTGAGAAGACTTCAAAAACAATAAATACTATATAATACTAACCTTAAAAATATTTAAAACTGTTCAAAAAAAAGCTCAAAAAGTAAAACAGTGTGGACGAGACCTTGTTGGTATACAAATAATTCTTACTGCTGGTGCATAACTGTAATTCCAGCTACTTAAGAGGCTGAGGCAGGAAAATTGCTTGAATCTGGGAGTTTGAAGCTAGCCTGGGCAACATAACAAGACCCCACCTCCAAAACAAAACAGATATACAAAACCCTGTGATTCCTTATGAAAGAGGGCTGGCGATGAAGTTCAGTGTGAAGGCCCTGTGTTCAACCCCCTCTCCCCACATAGATAAATTATAAAGAAGAGAAAAAAATTGAGGCCTAAGAGTTTGATTAACTTGTCCAAGGTCACAAAACTAATAAACAACAGAGCCAGAGTTTTAATTTAAGCAGTCTGACCCTAAATCTAGACTTTGGCCCTGTTCTGATCATCTCACCTTTGCTTTTCCACAACATTTTTTACCAGTACTGACGGCCATCCTTAAGTAACTAATGTTCCTCCACTTTCCTGGTCTCATCAGGGCTCCTCCTTTCTTCTGTTTCTAGATGCTTCTTGTCTTCTCTGCCCATAAACTAGACCTTAGCTGGTTTCTTGACTTCAGCAAATGACTGCTCACAAAGACGTGGGACACTCAGTGTGTTTCTCAGGTCCTGTTTTAACTCTTCAGCCATTCCTGGTTCAGAGCCCTCTGTTTTTGTCTTCCATTTCTCAGCAGTGTTCTCTCCTTTTTGTGTCACTGCTCATTTCCTGGTCCTCATAAATAAGCAAGTCCTGGGAAGTAAGCAGGCCATAAATACAGGAAACCATGGCAAAGGAACTGTTGAGTTAAAGTTAATACCAGGTAAGACTGTCTTAAGTCAAGGCACCCAGACAAGAAGGTCCGATGTGCCGTGTACCTGAGACAGAGCTGGTAGGGGTGACAGCAGAGTCTCAGATGATCTCCATCCTCTGGAGATGGGACCCTTTACGGCGAGGCATGTGCTCTTCCTTCTGCCTGGAAAGCTTGCCATCTCCTCCACCCCAAACCCACCTGCCTAGAGTTACTCTCCAGAAAAGGCCTTTTTGCTGTTCCTCTTCCCACCTTGCAGGCTGTAGGTGCTTCTGTCTCTGTCTTCCTGTAGAAAGTCAGGAACTTCACTTTTAATACTTTCCACACTGTTGTTAGGAAGGCAGGCTTACATGTCTGTCCTTTCAATTAGAGTTTTCGAAGGCAAAAATAGTTTTATCTGACTATTCCTGTAACAGAGTAGAGCTAATGTATATCTCTTGACTGAATATAAACTAACCATGGAAATTCATTGAAGGCAGACACTGGACTTGAGCCTTGATAATCCAGGTGTAGTCCAAGGACCAGCTGGCCCGCTTCACTTGCTCAAGCTTGTTAGAAATACAAAGTCTTAGGCTCACGCAGTCTTTGTGAGTCAGAATCTGCTGTGTCCACGATCCCCACATGAAAGCCTATGAAGCCCTGGGCTCTGGGGAATGCTTCAGCTTCATGGGAGATGTGAGATTGTTTGTTCTTGGAGGCCAGTAGAGTTGATACAGGCAGAGTGGAATGCATCCTTTATAGGAGAATGGTCTGGTAGGAATTAGCTTGACGTATTCCTGCCTGAAGCAGCAAGTCTGGTTTTTCAAGGAAGGAGGAATGAGAGGGTAAATGTGGATGGGGCCACGGGTCACTATAGATTTGTGAGCAGAGGATGCCTGCGATAGCACTGAGAACCAGATAGAGATATTCTCACTCAAACCTCTTTTTCTCTTCCTTCAGCCCTTCCTGTTCTCCAGGCTCCTTCCCTTCCCCTGAAGGACAGCCAGGAACTGACAGCTTCACTTCTCTCAGCTGGGTCCCAGGTGAGCTGGTACCCCTTTGCCCTCTGTGAGGACCTACACCCCTGCTCTGGCAGTAGCTGCCTTGATTGTAAATTTTTATCAGGAGGTCTGTTTCGTTGACCGATGACCAGGCCCATCTTGGGTTAGTACCTTCATTCCCCTTTATCTTTTTCCTTTATGCCCAATTCTTCCCACTTCTCTTTGAGGCAGAGTCCCTCTCCTCCACTGGTTTCCTGCTGTAATGCTCCCAGTTCACCCCTTCACTCCAGATTTGAACCCAGGGAGTGGGAATTTAGCAGAGATCTCCTGTTTCAGAAGTTGGTGAAAATTGAAGACGTGGCTGATGTGGCTGTGTCCTTCATCCTGGAGGAATGGGGACATTTGGACCAGTCTCAGAAGTCTCTTTATAGGGATGGCAGGAAGGAGAATTATGGGAGTATTACTTCCCTGGGTAAGAATTATTTTCCCTGCATGGATTAGGACGTCTTAATTTTGGTATTTTATAAGGAATGTGTCTAATACATCCTATAAAAAAGCATGTATGTTTTCATTACCATGTCTTTGCCATTTTTTTTTCCTGTAAGTCAACCTCTTTTTTTCTTATTCAACTTATTCCAATTCTTTCTGTCTTAATAAAGGTATGATTGAAGACTGATAGTACTGTCATTTGGAGTAATAGCTTTTCTTGGGGGGGCCAGTGCTAGGAATTGAATTTAGGGCTTTGCCCTTTTTTAGGCAAGCCCTAAAAAGCTAAATCCCCAACCCAGGAATAGCTTTTATAATCCGTCAAATGTTTTTAACTTTCTTAAAATAAGAGAGCGCTTAAAACTAACAAGTTTGGATTTTAATAAATTTTTAGTAGTTATTGTATTCCTTGGCAAATTATATAATTCTTAGTAGAATAATTCTGATTTATGAAAACTTCTCATACTGTGCTAAATAACTCTTTATTATACTGCTTAGTACAGTGTCCCACTAGTATTAATTCTTTGCGTGTGGGTGTTGGGGTGGGTTGGGGCACTGGAGATTAAAGTCAAGGCCTTAATGCTGAGCTACATCCCCAATCCTTTTTTATTTTTTACTTTGTGATGGGGTTTTGTTGCCCAGGCTGGGCTTGATTTGTGATCCTCCTGCCTCACCCTTGCAGAGCGCTGAGTTCATAGGCATGTGCTACTGTGCCTAGCTCAGTAGCAGTAACTATTTCCTTTCTTCTCATGCATGGGTGGTTAGCACACTCCAACACTATTTTCAGACCACAAGTCCCTACTTTATGATGTTCACCTTGGTATCTGCATTTTACATGTCATCTCTTCTTAAATTTTGTACCCTGTATCTAACCAGGTTATGATCCTGAAAGCTAATAGTTCTTTGTGCTGCCTGGAGTGATAACAAAAAGCTCAGTATTATTGCAGACATTTTAGGGATTATAGCTTTTAGCTTTTTAATCATTCTTGTAGAAGAGCCACTTCGTATCAGGCACACTGGTGGGCTTCAGGTGAAATACATGCGCTTTACCAGATTTCCTATGAAAAGCATTATGGCAGCCAGCATTGTCTTAGAGTGTTAGTTCACTCCCAGGCTTTTACTTAAAAGGTATAAAACTGACTCTTTTGCTTTGAAATTTTACATTTTGGTTACTGTTAGTATTTTCAGGTATTTCTTTTTATTTGATTGATTTGTGTGTATCCTCTGTTCATTAATCTGCTGGCATCTTAGGGCTAGTCTTTCATCTCAGTGAATTATCTATATAGTAAGAATGTCACATTTGGGCCGGGTGTGGTGGTGCACGGCTGTAACCCCAGTACCTGGAGGGCTGAGCTAGGAGCATTGCTGTGAGGTCAAGGCCAGCCTGAACGACATAGAAAGACCCTTGTCTCAAAAAAAAAAAAAAAAATAGCTCTATTTAATGAAAATATTTTTTTACTTTCTTCCTTTTAATTTCCAAAAGCTATTTTGAGCCTGTTAGTCTTGCTGTGTGTTTCTAGACACTATGCCGGGACTTAATGGCTTCAGAGTTGGAGGTTCTTGGCACAGTTCTTTCCTATGTCACTCTCCAAGCTGTTCGGATTCTTACTTTCTGATTATTTTTCCCATTATCTTCATTGCAACATCTTTGTAGCTTTAGTCTGCTCTTCTACATTGAGACCGTGTTAGTAGTTTCTGTCTCCTTAGGCCCCATTTGATTATTTTTGTGCTTGTGAATTTCTAACAGCATAGTGAGACCCTGTCTGAAACAAACAAACAAAATGTATCTTGAAGACATGGAGTGGCTGGAGTAGTGAGGAACATGAGAGAGGGTCTTTGTAATTACCAAGGGGAAGGACTAGAGGCTATTTTAGATGAACTTTCAAGAAGTTTGTCTCTAAAGGGGAAGAGAGAGGCTTGATCTCTGAGAGTACGTGTGGGTCGAATGGTTGGATTGGTTTTTTTTGATACAGGATCTTACTATGTAGTTCAGGCTGGCCTTGAATTCATGTGTAGCCCAGCCTGGCCTCAAACTCATGGTCATCATCCTCTGTCAGCCTCCTGAGGGTTGGGATTACAGGCATGTGCCACCACCCCTGGCTGTATGCTCTTTTTTTTTTTTAAAGCAGAGAAGTTTTAAGCATATTTAAATGCTACTCAGAAAGAACCAATAAAGTAGAATAAGTGATCTGGGGAGTCCCCCTGGAAAGCAAGAAGGCACAGGAGATCCAGGATATGCGAAGCAGGAAGGATTGATCTTGGTTGGAGAAGAAAGGATGATTTTGAGCAAACGGAGGATGAAAACTAGACTGCTAGTAAATTAAAGATGGGGCTGTAGGACATTCAGTGAGCTCTTGGCTGGATAGTCTTGACTTTCGGCTAAATAGGAAAGTCACCTGTTGAGAGTGAGTGGGTGATTTAGTAGGTAGTAGAGCAAGTAGGAGGTGCAGTAGGTGGTGGAGTAGTTGTTTTAATACAGTGCAGTGGAGAACTGTTACTTTAAAAGGGTTATACATGCACATAGAAAAATTCAAATTGTATAAATGGGTATAAAGTGAAAAACAAGGTACGACCTGGAGTTTCCCTCACAGAGACAATGATTATTTTTGTTTTGTTTTGTTTATTTGTGTTTTAGGTGTTTTGAGGCAGAGTCTTGCTTTGCAGTTCAGGCTGGCCTTGAACCATGTAGCCCAGGCTGGCCTTGAACTCACAGAAATTCTCCTGTCTCAGCCTCGTGAATGCTAGGATTACAGGTGTGCATCACCACACCCAGCAAGTCACTGATTATTACCAGAATGTTCGTTGTATCTCTCTTTTTTAAAAATTATTAATTCTATTTCTTTTTTTTAAATTTTATTTTAATGGTACATTTTAGATGTACATGGTGATACTTTGCTTCTTTTTTTCCCAAGCTGATTGTATCTCTAGATTTGTTTGTTTGTGTCAAACCTGGGGCCTCCGCACTGAGCTGCATCCTCCTTTCCCTCCTTTTTAATTTTAGGCACGGGGCCTTGCTAAGTCCTATAGTTGCCCATGCTAGGCTTGAACTTGGCAATCCCCCTGCCTCACAGAGTACTAGGATTACAGGGGTATACTAGCCCTCCCAGCTCTAGACATGTTCTTTATGTATATAAGTTCATGAAAAACTGATAGTATTCCATATATATATTTTTTAGTCCATTTTTTAATACAGGGATGGAAATTTTTTGATATAGCTGCTGAGAAAAACAAATAAGAAAAATAGTCAAATTTAGAAAAATAGAAAGCCAGGGAACCAGTGAAGTTGAAGGTCATGATTTTGAAGCCCTCCCCTCCTCCATTGCTCAGCAGCCTGGCATAGCATTGAGCAAGAAGTGTTCTCTGTTGAATATACAGATGTGCCAGGGGTCTCGTCAGAAAGCTTGTCATTTACACTGTGAAGGGACAAGGGAAGAGGCAAGAAGGCAGTCTTATTATAAGCTGACTGGTATCACAATATGTATAGCCCCTGTCCTTGGAAAGGACAATTGTTAATATCCCCAGAGAGGTACATAGAGCTCTGAAATTTTTTGAATTCATCCCTGGAAAAAGACAGTCATACTCTTGTTTGACTTGTTGAATGGGAAAGACTTCTAGAAAAATAAAATGTGTGAACATGGGTAAAAATGAACAAAAGAGAGACACAAAGGGTAATTGAAAACTATGGTGCATGTTTAAGTTTAAAAACCTTAGTACACATAGCTAAGAACGTTGGAATGTGTTTAAAGGGAGTATTTTGAGTATTTTTAGGGGAACTGACAATGTGTCTTTTAGGATAATAAATTTTTAAAAATTTAAACATTCACTGTTATGTTTTGCTCACACTTGGTACTGTGATTCTTGGGATTATCTGCCTAGTTAAATGGGGCAGTTAAAAACATAAAAGTCTGATTTTATAGTAGGTTTCTAAAAGTTTGTTTCTTCTGTTAAAATGTAGAAAAGCATCAAGTAAAAATAGCTATGTAATGAATTAGAAGTGTCTTCATGAGCTGAGTGTGGTGGCACACGCCTGTAATCCCAGCAGTCGGGAGGCAGAGGCAGGAGGTTTGCTGTGAGCTCGAGGCCAGCCTGGGCTACATAGTGAGCTCAAAATCAGCCTGAACTACATAGCGAGACCCTGTCTCAAAAAACAAAACAAAACAAAACAAAACAAAAACAAAAACAAAAAAAAGTGTCTTCATGGAGGGCTGGGGATGTAAGTCAGTTGTACAGCATGTTCTTTGCATGCACGAGGCCTGGGTTTGATTGAAGCATCACAAAATAAAATAAAAAACAAAATTGTCTTCATAGTATAAGAACTGTAATTTAGAACTGTGTCAAAAAAGGATGAAATAATACCTACCTCAGTGGGTCTTTGTGAGGATTACATGTGTCATAAAATTGTAAAGCAATTGGCATAATACCTGGCTGAGAGTAAGCACCCAGCAAATATTAGTTCTTATTACCATTATTCTATTACTGAAAACTTCTTTTTTTTTGTAAAAGTACTTTTTTTCTCTTGTGGTGTTGTGGATTGAACCAAGGTGTTCTCGTTTGCCTGGCAAACACTGTACCACTTAGCTGCATCCCTGGTCCTTTAAAAAAATTTTTTTTTTGTGACACAGTCTCATTAAATTCCCCGGGCTGGTCTCAAATTTGGGATCTGGCTGACTTGGCCTCCCAGGTAGCTGTGATTACAGTTGTATGCCACAGGACACAGCACAAAAGTCTTACTAGGAAATTCTCTAGCATTTAAAAGGCCAAGATCGCTTTAGCATTTAAGAAATAATATTGGCTACTATTTGCTAATTACCGAAGATTTTTCTCTGCAAACCATATTAACCTTCAGTGTTTGGGTAAAATATCAATTGCTAATATTTGTGCTGATAGTTGTGTGAGGGAATTGATTGGAGGCATTTAAAAATTCTATCAATAGGTCACTTTTTTGGAGGGAGGGTCCTGGGGATTGAACTCAGGGCCTTGTGCTTGCTAGGCAAACACTGTACCACTTGAGCTAAATCCCCAACTCCAATAAGTCACTATTGTGTGTTAACCTGGCTCTTCAAAGCAGTATGTATTTCTCTCAATGTAGAAAGTTGTCTTTTTCTTTTCTTTATTGAGATGAGTTCATACCATATTTACATCCTTTGGGGATTAGAAAAAGTAGAAAGATCATCTTTCTTCTTCAAACTCTGAACTTACAAGAAGAATAAAGAGTACAGTGATCTTAGCTGCATAACCGAATGTCAGATCTTTTGAAGAATATTTTATTTATGGGCAGGGAATGCATCTCAGTGGTAGAGCACTTGTCAAGTATGCACAAGGCCCTGGATTTGATTTCCAGCAAAAAAAAAAAAAAAAAAAAAAAAAGAAAGTACTGCACATGTGTTCACAGACAGATATTGTCTTTTAAGTACTATAACAAGAAAATACCAGGTACCCGCTTCGTTAAGTGGAATGACTGATTTCCAGTCTCATTTCTTTGGCCCATTCTTGCCTGCATTTCTTTCCCTGCTCTGCCTGGTTTTCTGTGTAGTATTTATCTGATCCTCATTTTCAAGTCATTTTTACAGTCATGCATTCCTAGCACATGTTGGCTTCACCTGATTATCCTGTATCCCTCCATCATCTCCAACACAGGAAATAGCTAATTTCCGCATTTCCTTCTCTTATTTCAGATTATGAGTCCAGGGACAACAATATGGAGCTCATAGTAAAGCAGATTTCCGATGAAGCCAGTTCACCCAACTCACACTGGGTGGCAGTAGGAACTGCTGAAAGAAATACTCCTCAGAGCCAAGAGTTTGCAGAAGTTAGCGACCTTAAGGGCATGGTACAAAGGTGGCAGGTAAACCCCACCGTGGGGAAACCAAGGCAGAATCCTTCCCAGAAGAAAGATCTCAGTGCTAGCACAGATATTAACCGTAAACAGAGCACAAATGGAGAGAGAGGGCACAGATGTAATGACTGTGGGAAATTTTTCCTTCAAGCCTCCAACTTTATTCAGCATCGGCGAATCCACACTGGAGAAAAACCATTTCAGTGTGGTGAGTGTGGGAAGAGTTACAATCAGCGCGTGCACCTCACTCAACATCAGAGAGTCCACACTGGTGAGAAGCCCTACAAGTGCCAGGTATGCGGGAAAGCATTCCGGGTGAGCTCCCACCTTGTGCAGCACCACAGCGTCCACAGCGGGGAGAGGCCCTATGGGTGCAACGAGTGCGGGAAGAGCTTTGGTCGCCACTCACACCTGATCGAGCACCTGAAGCGGCACTTCCGGGAGAAGTCCCAAAGATGTACGTGGGAGGGGTTTGTACTTGGGAATTCCATGAGGGCAAAAATTTTGTTTTATTAGCGTAGTGGCACAGGACAGATAGGTTTTATATTATTTTATTTTTATTTATACTTAATGGTCAAATTAATAGGCAAAACCCTGTAGCCCTCTGTCCCCTACTCATAACTTGCCTTTTCCCCCAACTGTACCTGCTTTCATCTCTTACCTATTTCATCTGTTATTTCCATATTTTATTTCCATATTTTAACCTAATACTGCTATTGCTTGACTTGTACATTTTAGACATTCTTTTTTTGGGGTGCTGAGATTGAACCCAGAGCCTTCACACACAGCTACATCCCCAACCATTTTTATTCTTTATTTTGAGTCAGGATCTGACAGAGTTACTAAGTTGCTCAGGCTGGGCTTAAAGTTGTGATCCTCCTGCCTCAGCATCCCAGCATACTACCATTACAGACTTGTGGCACTATGCCCTGTTTTCTGTGGATTTTCTATAGTAATTGACAGTTTGGGTCCCTTACATGCATCTTTCTTTGTTCCCCTTTCTCTTAATTTAGTTACTTCATTTATTTTAAAATGATAACAATGGTACATCAAGTTTGGAGGAAAGAAAGAAGAAGAAAACAATAAATCACCCAGAATACTACCATCCTGAGGAACACATTATTTAGTGTGTTTCCCTGTATCTTTTTTAATGCACTTGTGTCACATAGTTGTATCCATAGAGTACAGTTAAGTGTGACATAATCCACTTCTAGTGTTGCTCAGTCATTTTGGTTATTTTGGACAACCTCCCAACATTAATGCCATTGTCATTTACTCAACTTTACTGAACTATTCTTTGGTTGTTCATTTCTATTATTTTACCTGTTGTCCTGATAACCATGTTATACCTGTACATTTTCCTATATTTAGGATTATTTCCTTAGGATAGATTCCTGAGAGTGGGATTAGTAGGTGAAAAAATAAAAAAAATTTTTGTGCTCAATACATATTACATTTTTTTTAAAAACAATTGTACCGCATATGAAAATACCAGTTTTAATAAAATTTTGCTAAGATTATTAAAATTTTTTAACCATTTTTATTTTAGTGGTACATTTTAGATATACATAATAACATTCATCATAGGGAATTTGTACCTGTACATGATATATCTTGCTTCTACTTTTTTTCCCCATTAACCATTTGTGTAATCAGAAAAGAATTTCTTTTTGTGTGTCTTTTTGTTAATTTGGTTATGAATAAGGTTGAGTAAAATTTCCTGTTTATTTATGTTGTAAAATTTTTTTCAGATGACTTTAAATATGGATGAGATCACCTTAAACTGTGAACTTGGAAGTTTTTGTCAGTATTCTTCAGCTAACTCTTAAAACTGGCCGGAGTTTTTTATTTAATTAAATTAATTTATTTATTTATGCTACTGGAGATTGAACCCAGGGCCTTCATACTGAACTACAGCCCCCCTACCTTTGTTTTCGAAGTGGTCTTGCTAAGTCATTAGGCTGGGCTCAAACTTGGCAATCCTTTTGCTTCAGCCTCTCAGACTGCTGAGATTAAAGGTGTGCACCACCACACCTAGTGAACATTTTTATTTTTAAATTTTAAAATCTATGTTCTCGATATCCCCAAGCCCAGCCACTTGTGATTCACATTAACAGCCACTGCCATGTCTTCTTCCATGGAATAGGCATTTATGAAGTTTGTAATGTCTTTAGAATTTTGTGTTGAGCTAAGCTGTCTCTTTAGCCAGCTTTACCCATTTTCCTTGTGGACTACCCCATTTGGGAAGACCAGCTGATAGCTCTCTTTCTCATCCTGCTTGCAGTTGTTTCTCAGACTTATTCCTCAGTCGTTACTGTCAGCCTCCCACTACTCTTTTGGACCAAAGGAGGAGTGCTTAATTTGTTCATCCAGCCACTTGTTTTGAGAGCCTCTAGTGCTGCGTGCTCAGATCCTGTTGGAGTTCTCATGGAGTTGTGGTCTGGTGTGGTGACCGGTGTGAAAGATGGGAGAAGCATGCTGGGTGTGGTGGCTCACGCCTGTAATCCCACAACTCAGGAGGCTGGAGCAGGAGGATTGCCTTGAGTTCAAGACCAGCCTGGGGTACATAGTGAGTCTGAGGGCATCCTGAACTACATAGTGAGACCCTGTCTCAAAAAACTGTGGGGGGGGGGAAGACAAGGTTCCATGTGAGGGAAACAAGCCAGAGGGTAAGCTCAGGTGACCAGGGCAAAGATTGATATATGTATTACCTGCCACCTTGATGGTATTTTTTTTGCTGGCTTGTTTCTCTTTGTTTTATGGCTCCTAGTCAGATATCCTAATTCCAAACACCTTTATAATCCTTTGTTTTTTATTTTTCTAGTTTTTGTCAGTTCTCACCATCCAATTATGTGTTTTTTGTTCTACCTCATTCGGTGTACCTAACTCCCATTGGGGTACTAAATCCCTCTGCATTCTCGTCTTCTTTCCCATTTCAGAATTCCTTCCATATGTTGACATTTTTTGGCTTAACCTATTCCTAACCTAACCTAGGTTATTGCCTAACCTCAATCATTCCTTCTAAAAAATGTCTTTTTTGTCTTGTTCTTTTCACTGGACAAATATCAAAAATTTTTTTCTTTTTATTCCCTTTGACATCAAATAACTACTGTATCCCCTTTGTTACTTCTGTTATATCATAGTTTGATTTAATTATCCTTTTCTCCCCCCACACTGACAGTTTATTTTTCTTCTGCAAAATAAGTGATGACCTTTGCATTTTTGCTCTTAACTTTTTTAGGTAGCGACAAAAGAAGTAGGAATACACAACTGAATGTTAAGAACAAAATTTCAGCATTTTTGGAAGCAGACATGGAAGGATCAGGAAAAATCCAAAGGAACACTTCTGAAGTTCAAAGTTTTGGAGAAGGCTGTGAACACCAAGGCAAGTCTGACAGAAAGCAGGGAATTCCTATGAAGGAGATACTAGGACAGCCCTCTTCAAAGAGGATGAACTGCAGTGAAATCACTTACATCCACAAAAAACCCTCTGCAGGAGAGAGACCACATAAATGTAACGAATGCGGAAAAAGCTTTATTCAGAGTGCACATCTTATTCAACATCAACGAATTCACACTGGGGAGAAGCCATTTCGGTGTGATGAGTGCGGGAAAAGCTACAACCAGCGCGTGCACCTCACTCAGCATCAGCGAGTCCACACGGGTGAGAAGCCCTATACCTGTCATCTGTGCGGGAAAGCGTTTAGAGTGAGGTCCCATCTTGTTCAGCATCAGAGTGTGCACAGTGGCGAGAGGCCCTTTAAGTGTAACGAATGTGGGAAAGGCTTTGGAAGGCGCTCACACCTAGCTGGACACCTGCGACTCCACTCCCGTGAGAAGTCCCATCAGTGTCATGAATGTGGAGAAATCTTTTTTCAGTACGTCAGCCTAATTGAACATCAGGTGCTCCACATGGGTCAGAAAAATGAGAAAAATGGCATTTGTGAGGAAGCGTACAGTTGGAACCTGACTGTGATTGAAGACAAAAAGATTGAGTTACAAGAGCAGCCTTATAAATGTGACATATGCGGAAAAGCCTTTAATTATAGTTCAGACCTTATTCAGCATTATAGAACTCACACTGCGGAGAAAACCCATAAATGTGATATATGTAGAGGAAGTATTGGCCAGTGTTCACATGTAAAACATCAAAAAATTTGTCCCAGTACAAAACCACATCAGTGTAATGAATGTGGAAGAGGCTTCACCCTGAAGTCACATCTTAATCAACATCAGAGAATCCATACTGGTGAGAAACCCTTTCAATGTAAAGAATGTGGAATGAGTTTCAGCTGGAGTTGTAGCCTCTTTAAGCATCTGAGAAGCCATGAGAGGACAGATCCCATAAATACCTTATGTGTATAGGTGTTTTCTATTGAAAAACAGCCCAGTATTAGAGAAGCCTTCCTGAAGAGAGATCTTATTGCTATAATGAGTGTAATAACAATATGAAGCATTTCTCCAACTTAACTGTCAAACCTGCAGATATATTGAACTCCTTCAGTTAGAACTCAGCCTAAAGGAACACTGGAGCACCCACAATAAGTAAATACCTGTTTGCTTTCCCTTTTGAGAAATGCTTTGGATAGCATCTTTATGCTTAGAAACCTAGATAAAAAGAACCCCTGGAAATGGCAGATGAAGGAAAGCCTTCAGATGACACTTATTCCTTATTGGAATCTCAGAATACTGATGCTGGGAAAAGCCTCATGAATGCAGTAGAAATCAGCTTTATTTGTAGTTTCTGCCTTGTTTGACAGCACACTGATTCAGGGAAGAGTACAGTGAAAGAACTCTTCAGCATGATGTCTGTTTTGGTACCTCAGCAATGAACTTTTTCTAGAACTGATTATCCCAACCTCTAGATTACTCCAGTCATTGTTCCCATCTTGAGTATTAAACTCTTTGAAAAGAAATTGACTTAGGTATCTATATTTTTGGCAAAATTGAGGTTCAGAGGCTGGATGAGGTGTGTTCCTACCACCTTTTACAATCAACAAATTATCCGTGAAATGCTCTACCTCACTTTCATTTTGATTATACTAGTGACAAGGTTATCTAGTAGAAAGAAAAGTTAAATTTGTAAATCACATCTTAAGGTATGTGAGAAGGACCTTAGGGAGATAAGAAAGGCAAAATTGGACTGGTTTGTAATATAGTACACAAGGAGAGCAGCTAAATCCATAGAGAGTGGAGGTAGGTTGGAGAGGGAGAAGATACAGAACCACCTTTAGACAAATAGCCATATAATTAAGAAGCTAGAACTTATTAAACCCTACAATACAGAAACCAAGGTTATGTCTTCTACATTAAACAAGATCAGATGACACGTATTTTCATTTTCCCTCCTTTTTATTTAAACCACTACTCAAAAATGAGCAATCTTACTCATGTCTGGAGTTTTCTGCCAAAGTGACCATTGCAATTCCAAACTGTCAGTGGCAAAACTGTGCTAGTGAGACATGTATTCTTGTATCACAGTAAGAAAATACGAAGGAAGTAGATATTTGGCCCTCAAAAGTTGGGATTGTAAGATTCTACAAAATTTAAGGATGGTGCTTGCACAATCTTTTGTCTTGGAACTTGGCCAAAAGTCATTGTCACTAATGAACAAGACAAATCTTAATTCTGGGTAGAGGAAGCTAAATAGGGATAAACGGTTTTTTTGGTGCTGGGGATCAAACTCAGGTCTTTGTGCTTGCTAGGCAAACGTTCTCACTTGAGCTAAATCCTCAGCCCAGGATAAATCTTTTGCTTGCTCTTTTTTGTTCCTGTTTCGGTAAAGTTGGATTCTATTTCATAGGGCCCATTCTATTCCTGGGCTTTAGTACCGAAGCATACAAACTGATTTCTGCTGTGGTTCTCACTGACATTTTGCACTGGTGTCTGATTAACTTTATTTAGAAATTTGAGATAGCATCACTTTGTTGCCCAGGTTGGCCTGGATGCCTGGGCTCAAGAGATCCTCCAGCCTTAGCCTTCTAAGTAACTGGGACCAATGCTTGCCACTACACCTGACAATCCATTGATCATTTGCAGTTTTGATCTTTCAGATACTTATTTTTTCTCTCTTCCTCTTACATAGTGGTGGTGGTTATGCCAGTTTTCTAACTGCTGGTGGCTATACTACCACTTGGCTTTGCTATGGATGCTGCCCATGGTTTTACTTTTGTTGTTCTAATTGCTGTGTATTTTTAGTGAGATTTCAGGAGCTTAAAAATCATTCACTGTCATCACCATCTTCTCTTGTGTGACCTTTCTGAGAGCAAAGGAAAGCTCCACAGAAATGTCCCAGTGGGTGAATGGTGGTGCACATGCACACTCTGGGAGGCTGAGGCAGGATTGTGAATTCAAGCACAGCCTCGGCAGCTTAGTGACTTAGTGAGACCCTGTCTCAGAACAAGAGCTGAGGATGTGGCTCAGTGTGAAGGGCCTGGGTTCAGTTCTTAGTACTGGGGGAAAAATGTCTCAACAGTCCACCTCCCACTTCTCAGAAGTAGAATTATAACACAAGCCCATTCCCAAATAACCTGTGATAATAAGGGGCATGGTATGAAAGATCTGTATCAAGATTCACTTCCTGGGATTAGGAAAAAAAGGGAAGAATGCAGACATAAAACATACAGACAGTAATTAATTATAATCAGGGAGCAAAGCACCAGTGGACAGAATAGGTCTGAGTATAAGAGTGTTAAGACCACTACTTTTCAAAAATCTCAACAGTAATTTTTATATATATATTTATGTATATATATATATATATATATTTTTTTTTTTTTTTTTTTCTGAGACAGGGTCTCATGCTGTAATTTAGGCTGGCCCTGAACTCACTATGTCGCCTAGGCTGGCCTTGCATGGTGGCAGTCTTCCTGCCTCAGCCCTCCTCGTGCTGGGATTACAGGCAAGCACCATCACGCCCACTTTGGAAATACATTTTATATCATTACCCTGAACATACACTCATGAACCTTGGTTCTTAAAACAATACTTAACTATGTAGAGAAACAAAAATCTAGTGAATTCCAAATATAATTTTATTAACGTTTAAATACAACATACCAAAAATCTCTTCAAAATACAAAACCAAAATTCTGTAAGGATTTTATTTAATGTGATGGGTGTGCTTGTTTGTTCATAAGTTCCTTCTAGTCAGGAGCACAAAGATAATGCTACCAAATGTCAGGTGCGCTATTGAGCCTATTTTCTTCTCTTTGTTTTCAATCTTGTCAAGATTGAAAATTCTAGTTCACACAGATAGTTGTGAATGATAATAACAACAATATATTTTCCTACTGAGCAGTAGAAATTCATCTTTAATCTTAATCCAAAATGCTTTTAAATTTAGTAATTCATAATTAATTTTTCAGTGTGAATGATCAGCTGAGTTGCAATAATTCAGTCTCTTCTTCGGGCACCAAGTTTAACTCAATTATTGATTTTTTTGATAGGCTTCAAGCACTCTAGTCACCGTCATTATTGGTAGTTTTGGGGTGAACGGAAAATGTAGAAACACTTCTTATGAGATGTCACAAATCTGTAAAAGAAAGACAAAGCGAGGGGAGAAAAGGCCAGTGAAACCTGGCATTCTACTGTCCTCAGAATTGTACAACTCGGGGTTCCTTAGAAACCCAGAAATTAGACTAGTGTCATTTTGTCTGGGACCCCTTAAGGCTGAAAACCCAGGACGAGGTGCCCAGGTGGGGAACACGGACCGCCTCTCTCGGGTCCTGGAAGCAACTCACCCCAGTCGGAAAACCAAAACTTTTTTTCTTTCCGGCCTGGATTCAGGGTTGTCTCGACAAGGAGAGAGAGCGCTTCCTCTGGCAGAGGCTGGTACTCAGGATACTGTAAGGACCCACTTTCACCTATATTAGGGGCGGTCGTGGCCAGGGAGATCCTGGAACACAGTGATCTTCATTAACCACTATCCCGGCCTGTCCTTCCTGGCTGAACCCAAATCTCATCATGAACCCCAGAAAAGTTCGAGGAGCTGGGACAGAAATGTCAGGTGACTGGGGGGATTGGCCTAGGACCTACTCCCTAGTCACGGGAACCCAGGGAGCATGAGTCTCAGAAACAGGAAGTGTGTCACACCTATTTTCCATGTTGTTTGGTGCTTCTGGTCCTCTCTAGGATCGCTGGAGAATTTGCCTCTGGGTTTCTGACTCTCTGAGCTCTAAACTCTGGCTTTGGTTATCTGGAGGTTGGCTTGTTTGCCCTAGAACATAATGGGGCTGGGGTGGAGGTGGGAATATTAAGTTCCCTTGGATACTGCCCTACACACTTACATATTTCTTACATTTTTCTGGATGACGGTAATTGTGACAGTTATGATTATCCCTCAATTTAGTGATTGCGTGTATGTGGTTGAGGACTTGAAACAAGGGTGTAGCCAGGGAAAAATCAGGATGACTGGTTTTACAAACCAAAGTGGCTGATTCTTTTGGGACTCTGATTAGTAGTGTATTGGCAGTTGAGCAGGTACTAATTTTCAAGAACTTGACCTGTGCAATACTAGGTAGTAGGATTCTGAGCTTGGTTGTTTCCAGGAAGGATTTGGGGGTAACAATAGTGGAATTACTATGGTGTTAAATCAGTTTTATGTTACTATGGCAAAATACCTGAGATGATAACATTTTATGAAAGGAAAGGTTTATTTTGGGTTAATTTCAGGGGTTTCATTCTGTGGTCTGTTGGCCCTGTGGCTTTTGGTCCTGTGTTGAGGCAGCACAGCATGGCAGGAATTGCCAGGTGAGGAAGTTACTTACCTCATGGTGGCAGCAAAGTAAAGAGAAAGAAGACGGGGTTGGGGGTCTCAGTATCCCTTCAGAAGCACATGCTCAGTGGCCTAATTTCCTCCCACTACGCCCCACCGCCAAAAAGTTCTACTGCTTCCCAATAGTGCCACAGACTGGTGACTAAGCCCTTGGGGGACACTTGGCAAAACCACAGCACCTTTCTTCTGTCATCACTTCCCAGTTGTCCAGTGAAAGTAGCAGTTCACTATCTTTTTTCAGGTTCCAACTCAAAATTTTTTCTTCACAAAGTTGTCCCAGTCTACCCTAGTTACTCAGTGTTTCTTCAGTAGTTTAGTTTCATGTACACATGACAGCTATCTTGAACTACAAAGCTGTAAGCAGCAACATGATATTTTACTTCTTCTGTATATATCCGACTACAATGGTGAGCACATGGGAAAGATTAATGAAGTGCTCAATTCCTTGGGAATAGTTACACATACATTTTCTATTCTTTTTTTGGGGGGCGGTATTTGTCTGCCTTTTTTGTTTCTTCAGTGCTGAGTGTCAAACCCAGGGCCTTGTACTTGCTAGACAAGTGGTCCACTATGAGCTACACCACCAACCTGTATTTAAAGCAATATAGTTTAAACTAAAAAAATCATAAATTTTTGTGAGTTGGTGGTTTCTACAGTGCCATCTGGGTAACTATTGAAGAAAATTGTGCTAAAAAACAAAAGAGCAGTTTCTCTTTCTTATAGATCCCACTGTTTCTTAGGATTTGGTGACTATTGGAGGGAAGTAGACTCTTTGTTTTCTGACGCAGGGTCTTACTGTGTAACCCATGTTAGCCTCACCTTTTTGTTTTTTGTTTTGTTTTGTTTTGTTTTGTTGCTGGGGATGGAACTCAGGCCCCTGTGCTTGCCAGGCAAGCACTCTAATCACTGAGCTAAATCCCCAGCACCTACCCTCAGATTTGCTATGTAGCCCAGGCTGGTCTCAAAGTCATGATCCTCCTGTTTCAGCCTCTTGAGTGCTGAGATTACAGGTATGCACCACCATGCCGAACTACTTTTTTGATTTTCGAAGACGTTTAACTGTCCCTAGCAGATTTACTTCACTCATAAGACATCACATTCTCTAAGGATCTAGGCCAATTATGGCGAACAGTTTAGAGCTTTCACTAACAAACAGCTCTGGAATCATGCCAGAGGTTCACCACCACTGATGGGTGTACCAGAAGGTCCCAACACCCTAAGTATTCCTGTCCCATCCCTAGCCATGGTGAGCTGGGGAAGTGGATTTTTTTTTTTTCACACTGGGGATTACAGTTAGGTCCTTTACACTGAACTATATCCCCAACGCTTTTTGAGACAAGACCTTGTTAAATCCTCAACTGCCCAGGCTTAATTTGAATTTGCGATTCTCCTGCCTCAGGCTTCCAGGGTAGTGGGATTACAGGTGTGTGCTACCATGTCTGGCTGGGAAGTGGATTTTTTTTTTTTTTTTTTGCAGGGGCGTTGCTGGGGATCAAACTCAGGGCTTTGTGCTAGCTAGGCAAGTGCTGTACCACTTGAACTAAATCCTCAACCCGGAAGTGGACTCAAATGTTTGTTTTCTGTGGTCCTCTCACTGGAGGACCTGAGTCAGCTAAAACTTGGACAAACTGCTTTGCCGCCAAAATTTGCTCACCTCTGCTGCAGAAATAGTTTCCCACCACTTTTTTTTTTTTTTTTTTGGTGTTGGGGCTTGAACTCAGGGCCTTGTGCTTGTGAGGCAAGCACTGTAACACTGAGCTAAATCCCTAGCCCCATCCCACCACTCTTTTAATGGGTATAAAATGAAATGTTCTGAGGTGAGGAAATTGCAACTCAGGAAAGTTCTCAAGTCTATAGTTATCCTAGGAGATTAAAAGAGCTTTTATGAAAAGAAGGAAGTAATATGTTATCCATCGTCCAGAGACTTGTCAGTAGAAACAATAGACATCACTTGTGGTGTATTTTTGTTCAACACAAGAAAAAGTTTCTAGAAATTCTCAGCTCTGCAGCTAGGCTGGGTAGGCAAAGGACTGGGACAGGAACCTTAGGCATTGTGACCTCCCATGGTATGCCCCAATCCTTGAAGATTGTGATGGCTTGTGGAGGAACTAGATTTGCAGCATAGTTGTGTCTCTTAAAGTATGAAAAACGTAGTGTGGTGGCACATGCCTTTAATCCCAACACTCAGAGGCAGGAGGATTGTGAGTGGGAGGCCAGCCTGGGCTATGAAGTCCCAGCAAGCAGTGGACCAAGCAGTGCATTTTTCTGTCTCTGATCCTCATTCCATTGTGACAGGGATACTGTAGACTAGAGGGACTGCATTATAGTATGAAGTTGGACTAGATCCATGATATTCACGAGGGAAGGACGAAGAGGGTATTGTAACATCTCTGAGAAGCTGACAGTTTTAAAAAACACACAAAACACAAAAAAGCAAAAAAAAAAAAAAACCCACCAAAACAAAACCACATACAAATGCACACTTCTGGTTTTTCTTAATTTGAAATGACATTAAAAGATGGCATTTAAGGTGTGGGGAATTTAGCTCAAGTGGTACAGCGCTTGCCTAGTGCTACAGTCCTGAGTTCAATCCCTAGCATCCCCCCCAAAGAAAGATAGCACTTAAATTTGCTTAGGCAATGTTTAAAGTTCCTTCCAAATGACTTTTTATTTATTTTTTAAAATTTTTTAAAAATTATTTTTACCAAGAACATGTATTGGTACATTGTATACATAATGATCATAATCAACATGGTTATTTTGTACCTGTACCTGATACATTTTGGTTTTCCCCCCTCTTCCCCCTTCCCCTCCCCTCCCTTCCATTCACCCTATTTGCAACAAGTGTAACTATACCATTTTTTCCCCTTTCATCTTACTTTTCTTTTAACCTTCTTCCTTATCCCCCTTTTCCCTATCTAGTTCTCTCTTTTGAATACTATCTCTCTTTTTTCTTTTTTAAACAAAATATCTATTCTACCCCTTTGTCCATTATTTACACTTATGGTTTCTCATATCAGAGAAACAATTCGATAAAAATGTGGAACGCTTCACGAATTTGCGTGTCATCCTTGCGCAGGGGCCATGCTAATCTTCTCTGTATCGTTCCAATTTTAGTGTATGTGCTGCCGAAGCGAGCACCCAAATGACTTTTTAAAAATTTCTTTTTGAGACAGGGTGGGCATGGTCCTGACATAGTCAAGGACCATCACAGGGATTGGGAACATGCAGAGTCCTGGGCCCTTACCTGCTGCTTATTATAAGCATGGTTTATGTTTTCTTCTGGCACAGCCACAAACTGAAAAGCCATTTTTCCTATAAACCATGACTATTCCCTTGAACCTACAGATGCCTAATAAGTAATTAAAAGCAGAGCAAAGCCTGCCCTTTAGTTTGTAGCCTTTATTATTATAAATCTTGGATTAAATCTCTTCTTAGATTTTCATAGGGGTATGTTGATCACTTAGAGAATGTTTGCCTAAGAGCTTGCCGGACAGGGCCGATCAGCCCTGAATTTACCTGATCTCATCCGCACTCAAGACTGAGGACACCAAGATAAGAGGTTTGCAAGGACATTCATCTTCCAGTCACTGTTCGAAACCTGTGATCATCTAGATTCCCAGGAAAAGTGGAGCCCCACGTAACTGAGACCACCACAGACAACGACAGTCTTCTTTTGGGAATGAAACCAACCATCCTTCATCCATAAAGATTCCAAAACTATGACACCAGGACTGAGATGATGATCAACCGGACCCCAGCCCACCAGCTAGTCCTTGAACACTGCTGGTTGCCTTTGTAGGTGGGCCAGTCTAAAGCTAGCTGAACTGAAATCCTTCCCTATCTTCCCTCTAACTTTCCAGTTAAAGATTTTTCTCCTGTAAATTTGTGATTTAGTCTTAATTTCCATTTCTACTAAAGCAAGGATCCATGCTGGCTGGCAACAAGGTCTCACTACATAGCCCAGGCTGGCCTCCCACTCACAATCCTCCTGCCTCTGAGTGTTGGGATTAAAGGCATGTGCCACCACACTACATTTTTCATACTTTAAGAGACACAACTATGCTGCAAATCTAGTTCCTCCGCAAGCCATCACAATCTTCAAGGATTGGGGCATACCAGGGGAGGTCACAATGCCTAAGGTTCCTGTCCCAGTCCTTTGCCTACCCAGCCTAGGTGCAGAGCTGAGAATTTCTAGCAGGGGAACAATTGCTTTCGGTCTTAGTTCTGTCTCTTCCATTCCAACTTGTTTAACTCATCCCTTCCTGCATTCCCCAAGATCCTTAATGCTATGCCAGATAGAGTAAGGTAGGCTGGTGATACAGGTGGTAAACAGTAAAGGAATATAGAAAGACAAGAGTTTATTCAGAATACACTGTCAAGAGGGACAGTGGGCAAGTTTCCAAGAGAGGAATTGCACGTTCAAAGGGAGAGATCGTGGTTTTTATAAGAAAATGAAGATGCGGGAAAATGTCTTGAGTTGGCAAGTGGAGATATCTTAGCTACATTTTCCAGGGCATGCTGTTTCTTGTTATGCTTCCTGCAACACGTGTGTCATAAATGAAGTTGTAAACTGAAGTTGCAAATTGCCAAGGTCACTTATTCCCATCTCACGGGAGCCCCTTTAGATTTGGATAAGGCTGTCTATACACCTTAACTCTGTGAGAGAAAACAGATCAGGGCTCACTGGGATGAATACGTATTTTTACCACGTTTATCCACGCAGGGTTAGCACAATACCTTCTGTATGTGCTAGGTAGGATTGTGTCAGCAGGAAAATTTGGGTGCTGAGAATTTTAACCCTTTTGTCACCCCATTTAATAGGTTTTGATCCCATTAACTTCATGTCGTATCATCAAGGCGCCATTAGTCAGTGATACTTCACATTCTGCGTATGCATCCTTGTGCTGGTTCCTTATTGGCCAACTCATGGAAGCCGGATCATTAGGCTCGCCATTCCTCCTTATCCCGAATATGCGCCCACTTGGGCTGGCCACCTCCCTGCGCAGTGGTAGCTGGCATCAGGGAAGGGTTGGGGGGTAGTTTTCCCGACGTCTGTTGCAGTCATTTTGGGTGTAACGGCCAGAAACGCCTAACAGATCAGCAGAGAGAACGGTGCAACTGCTGAAGAACGTAAAAAAGCCAAGTAGAGTAAACACAATCCATTACCTCTCAGATACTAAGCCCCTACAACGAGATCCGCATCCAGGACCCTCCTCCAGAGCGCTCATCCGGGGCCTGCAAGCCACTGCCGGAAATGCCACTGAGAAACGCCCGCCCTCGGGCAGTCTAGAGCGGCCCCGGAAGAGCTGGTGCGGCTCTGCGAAGGAGTGTGTAGGTGACGGGACGGTAGCTAGGCCCGCCTCTCCGCTCGGGTGAGTCCCCCGGAAGCCGTTCTAGGGTCGCCGTGGGAGGGGTCCCTTGTTTCGGGGCCCCAGGAAGAGGAGGAAGAGGCGGCTGGCCTTGGCTGAAGGCTGTGCTTGTCTTCTGGATCGCGCGCAGGCCCGGGCGCGAGAGCCTGTTTGTCTTCTGTCCTGGTTCGCCCCGAAGCCCAGCGGATTGAGAGCCCCGCAGTCAGAACTCGGTGACCTGTCCTGGTGCGCGCTGGGTCTGTAAGGCCCGCTTCGCACTTTGGAGGCCGGGCCTTCGCTTAAAAGGGAAGTGGGTGGAGGGCAGATCCCCAGGTTTCGGGTCTCTTGAGACCAAGCTAGGAGCCGTGCGAGGGCCCATAGGGTTGTGGGTGGATGTAACCATGTCACGTCCTTGGGTTTGAAGGACACCGGTCAAACTTAATCGGTATCGCAGCTCTCCCTTGTGTTATTGCCAGGCTGCCCACCCAGTCTGACAAAGAGTCTGTCCCCCAAAATGGAGTTTTATTGTCAGCGAGGCCCATTTAGTAATTCAGAGTTGGCTGACAAAATGTTACCAAGTAATTCCTTAGGGGCCTGCTTTGGAAGAAACAATGAGTAATCATAGCAAGCATATTTCTCTGGGTACAAATTTGAGTTTCCATCGAAGGCTGTAAATTTCAAGTTTTTTAGACTTTCTACTGAAATCATTACATTCTTCAGCTATACTGTGTGTGCGTGTGTGTGTGTGTTTGTGTGTGTTTGTGTGTGTGTGTTTAAACTCACTATGTAGTTCACCCTGGCTTCAAACTTGGGTGATTCTCCTGCCTCAGCCTCTCTAGTTACTGGGATTACAGGCGTGTGCCAGCATGCCCAGCAAATTTTTTCCTTAAATACCGCAAATTCCAAATGAGTGAGATTGAAATAAACTTGCATACTTGGACCTAATGATTTGGATCTGAAGTATTTGAAGTTGAATAATAACTGTTTCTTTCTGTTGTTTATTTGGGGTAGTTATTAACCAGCTTTTATTGAGTGTCTACAGTGTGTAAGATATTTTGCTAAGTCCTGAGGATATGAAATAATGTGATATTTTATCTTATTCCAATAATTTCTCCTAATCTCACCCTGCAGTGATGGTCATTGTTCTCCAGAACAGGGATGGAGGAACTGCCAGCCCAGGAAGCCTCAGGATCACCAAGGGTCCAGTTTCAGTCTTTGGAGACCCAGTCTGAGTGTCTTTCCCCAGATCCTCAATTCATGCAGGACACCGACATGGAGCAGGGACTCACTGGGGGTAAGGCAGAGACAACACTTGTGTCCAGGAGAATGGGAGTTTAGAGGGGCTTCTGGGCCTGCCTGCTGTGATGAGGTCAGCACCTTGAACAAGAAGATGGCCCCTGGAGGGAGGACTGGTCTGGGCCCCTCTGTTAAGGATGGTTCATCTTTAATAAGCAGAGTTGTAGTCACTCACTCTGCTGTGTCTCTGTGTCCTTCAGACGACCTTCACTTTATCCCAGTTACCACATCTAGAATAATTTCTGAGCTGTGCTGCTTTTGCTACATCTCATAATTCTTGCTTGGTTCTCACTTCCTCTTAGATTTAGGACCTTTCCCTCTTGGCTTCACTTAGTTTCTTTTTCTTTGATGACTGCATGCTTTGCCACCTGCCATTCTGTTGCAATTGCAGTGTTTGTGACTAATCTAGTTTTGGTTAAGAAAGCCATCATTTAATTCCTCATTGGAACACAATGCCTGTTTGAATGCATACATGTTACATATTGACTATACAGTCACTTTTTTTTTTTGGTGCTGGGGATCGAACTCAGGGCCTTGTGCTTGCGAAGCAGACACTGACCAGTGAGCTAAATCCCCAGCTTCTACAGTCACACTTTTATGCTTTGTATAGATAGGTTGGCCGTTTTTTTTTAAAATATGTTAAGAACTGTGTCTTAGATTGCTGTCCAGCTCTAATGTCAGAAGTAACTTGTGTGTCAGCAACACAGGTGGAGTGCCATGGTGTGTAAGGTGCTGTGGGGACATTGTGAGAGTGGAAAGGATTGTGAAGAAACCGATGACTGTTCCTTGTTCCTAGAAGCCTTCCACACTGCTTGCAGAGACAGTGCCCATTTGTAAGAGAAAAACATAATGGAGTTTATAGAACTGTGTCTGGGAAACTGTTAGAAATCTAATTCACTACCAATCTTTATGCTTTGCTTTGCCCATCTGCAGAGGAGAGACAGTGCTTATTCTGTGAGAAAAATGTCAGGTTATGAAGATAAAGTGAAATAGGAGATTTCCTAATAAAATCCTGTGTCATAGGCCTAAACATGCATAAGTAAGTCATGCACACACTAAGGAGGAACAGAGTAGAGCTACCTGATACCTAATATATATTCTTTGGTTTTAGTAGAATATTGATGTGAAAGAGGGTCTCACTGACACCTGTTGGGCTGGAGAGGCCTCGTGAAGGGAGTCCTGTGTGAGGGCTGCTCTTACTCTTGATCCTTTCTCCTCCCTCAGCTCCACCTGTTCCTCAGGTGCCTGCTCTTCCCCACGAGGGAAGCCCAGGAGACCAGGCAGCTGCACTCCTGCCAGCCAGGTACCAGGTGAGCTGAGGAACCCTCTGCTTTTCCTCAGGGACTACTGTTGCCAGTTGAGTGTGGCCTCTCTCAGTCCATCTGTTAAACCTTGTCTGGAATTTTTTTCACTAGCAGACCCCAGTTTGGGAACTAATTCTCTTCAGAGAACTGGACTTGACACAAACTGCTTTCTCATCTCCCTAACACCATGAGCAAATCTTCTTTGTCCATGGTGCTGTGATGGGCACTTACTAGGTATTTAAGGGTTGTGGGATCGACTCCCCATATTTTAATCTGTTCTTCATCTTCCCCAACATAAATACACACTGGATACCCTCTCTGTCATCATCTTCATTTCCTGGCCACAGTGCTACAGTGGCCTCATTTCCCCAGAGCAGCCAGGATGTGTTATTTCAGGAGTTTGTGACATTCGAGGATGTGGCTGTGTACCTTACTCGAGAGGAATGGGGACGCCTGGACCCTGTTCAGAGGGACCTCTACAGAGAAGTGATGTTAGAGAATTATGGGAACGTGGTTTCACTGGGTAAGGACTATCTTATTACTCAATTTTGCCTATTTGGATTTCTCGTTTCTGAGGAAACCTGAAGTCTCTGAGAAGTTTAGTAGAGTGTGGCTCAGATTTCAGGTCTTAGAACTTCTGAATCCTCTCGTCTTTAAGGACATCTCCTCTGGAAAGGATAATTAAAGTTTCTTTGGCGTATCAAGAGGAGACATTCTACTCTTTGTCTTAAGTACATGTTTTCTGCTTTTGGGGACATCTGTTCCCTGTTAGCAAAGAGAAACTCACTTGTGCTTTGCTTAAATTCTCACCTTCCCTGTCTTTTTCTTTTTTTGTAAGAGAGACTCTAGAGTACCCTCCGAACCCCAACCAGACACTTTCCTCTCTGGTATCTGCCCTGTATCTGAGAGTTTCCCATTTTCCTAAGTAGAAGCAACGCTTTTTAAAAAGAGACTAACATTCTTTTTGAATGGCCTCTTAAGATCCCCAAATTCATCTCCACACAGGCAAATTTGAGAGACTTGATTTAATGGCGTGACTCACTGTGAGTACATTTCAATGAGTCACCTTGATGGTAATCCCAGGTTACCACCCCCAGGGCAGCAGAAATCTCCACCATTTATCTCACACAAAGGTCAGGTAAATTGTTGCTGGGCATGGTGGTGCATGTCTGTAATCTCAGTACTTGGGAGGCTGAGGCAAGAGGATCACTGAGTTTGAGGCCAGCCTGGGCTACATAGTGAGTTCAAGGCCAGCCTGAAGTATACATAGTAAGACTCTGTCTCAAAAAAACTGAAAAACAAAAAAATTCCCCAACCATGTCTGTCCTTTGTCATTTTGAATGGTACAGTAGGCAGCTGACACTAGGTACCTATAGTGGTCTTGACAAGCACCACCAGGGGGTTGTTGGTACCCTCCTTGGTATGAGCATTGTTCCTCTCTCTCCTCGTTCTCTCTTTCTCTCCTGTCTCTGCTTCTGTAAGCGTGTATTAGTGTATATTTACTCACACTCTTCTCTTCTCTTTTCTTTTCTTCCTTCCTTCCTTCCTTCCTTCCTTCCTTCCTTCCTTCCTTTCTTTCTTTCTTTCTTTCTTTCTTTCTTTCTTTCTTTCTTTCTTTCTTTTTCTTCCTTTCTCTCTCCCTCCTCCTTCCTCTCTCTCTCTCTCTCTCTCTCTCTCTCTGTCTTTCTTTCTTTCTGCTTTGCCTATTTTGGTGGCATGTGGGACATTTCTTTGTCTCCCTGATTACACTTAGGATTCACTCCATCTTCTTAACTGTGGGGAGGAAGTCTGCCCACTGGAAAGGTGTTTAGTGTGTTTCCCATTCCTGGCTCTTTGATCTTTATAGGCATACTTCTCCGTCTTCCTACCACCCGGATTCATTGTGTGAATTCCTGCCCAGCTCTGAGTCATACCCAGGCAAGTGCTTTCTCTGGAGAAACACTTGCAGTACTTTCAGCAGGAATCTCCAAGAGATGGCCCAGGTGTCGGCTTCCCATCGCTAGTGCTCGTCCCTGCTCGGAAACTCCTTTTCCACAATTGTAAGATATTAAACTTGGTTGATGGAACAGACGCTCCTCTCTGGCATACCACTATGTAAAATTGTAGTTTCTCAAATGACCTTTGTTAAATTTCTAATATAAGGGGTTAAGGAAGCCTTTCCTTGCAACCAGATGCATTTTGAACCCAGTTCATTCAGAAACCACACTTGGTGGTCAGCTGCTTATGTTCTGAGAAACTACAGAGTTCAAAAGTTCAACTCCACCTCTCCAGATGTGGTCTTGTGTTAGTGTGGCACATATGCTGTGTGCCTTTCTTCTCTGTAGTGAGCACACCCTGCCCCTTGTGTTGCCTCACTCTCCCTCGATCCTTGGGCTTTCCTTAAGTTTAACATCAGGGTTTCTCCTTCCTTCAGAGGCCTGCCTTCCTCCCCTTGACTCCGCAGTGCTGTACAGATCAATGCATTTATATTACCTTTCCCACTTAAGGGTTTTTCAGCACTGTGATAGAGGACAACCGGGAGGGCAAAAAGTTAAATCTCTTTTTTTCAGGGCATCAGCATGAATGTATATTTAATAACTTTGTAAAATGATACATATATATAATTGTAAACTATTGTCAATTTTGCTTAATAATTACAGAATTTCCAACATTAACCTGTCTAATTTTTGGAGTAAAGAAACTTTGTAGCAAAACTTATAGACTACAGTATATTGCAGTCTGGTAGCACAATATGCAATGAGACCAAACTTGATTCCATTTTCCATGTCATCTCTCCACACACACGCAAGATGTGCATGCACATTCTGAAATACCAGGCACACTACAAGAAGCCCACCTATTCGCCCTGCTTTTGTGACCAAGTCAGCAGCATCTCTTTAGAAACTTTTTTATGGGAAGTCATTTTTCTATTTGTAGATTCAACAATGTGCACCTGAAATTTAATGTTACACTGTTTGTGTTTGTAACAGAAGGGCTTTAGAATTCATTTCCTGACTTAGCAGCTCCACCTTACAGTTCACATGTTTTTACCCATGGCAGTAGCTCTGATTTGTATTTGCCGCAGACATTAGAACTTTGGTCCTTTGGTTAAGAGCTTTCACTGTGTCCTAGTAAATATACAGAGTATAAATAGTCACAGCTGAGCAGATGTGGTGCTGCACAACTGAATCCCAGTGCTTGGGAAGCTGAGGCAGGAGAATTGCTGAGAGGTCAAGGCCAACCTGGGTTGCATAGTGAGTTCAAGGCCAACCTGAACTACATAGTGAGACCCTGTCTCAACCAAAACAACAACAACAATGAAACAATCAAGCAGAAGTTTGGTTAAGTGGTTCCACTAGTTAGTAGTAAAAAGACTAAGAATAACTGAGTGAAAAAGTATGTAATAATTTTCATTATCAAATTTAAAAAGAAGCATATTTTTGTTGTTGTTGACAGTAAACAAGTAACTGGCTTTTGCATCCAAAAGCAAATTGTTTTTGAGTGCTGAAGATTTCATATCCAGAAAGAGGACTGGGTTGCACTTTACATGAGTCCTTGTGGCTGGTGCCCTATTAGATGATGGCATTAGAAACATGCTTATCAAAATTCTAGCTGGTGATAAATGAATCAATAGATCAGGAATGTTTTACGCGTACCCATGGCTTTTTGAACTTGATGTCATGGAGACCAATGGTGATTTTGCACAGAAAGTTCTCTACTGTCATAACTATGTACTATTTGCTGAGCAATATGTTATGAGGTAGTGTGTGTATATATCACTTAATCCTTATAATAACCCTGTGAACAGAAGATGTTCTTGCTTTGTGTCTGAGGAAATTGAGGCTCAGAAAAGTTGAATGATCCCTGATTTTAGGACCCACTTCTGTCTCTGAAGATTATGTTCTTTTCTACTGTATTGTGCTTTTAGGATAATAAGTGCAGCCATCTATGACATTTAAAATTTTTTTGTTTTTAAGTACTGGGGCTTGAACCAAGGGCTTTTGCATTGAGACAGGGTCTCCTCAAGTCACTGAGTTACTCAGGCTCGGCTTGAACTCATGATCCTCCTGCCTGAGAATTTTAAATATTTTTAATGGGTTATCTGTGCTCTGATAATAAGAAAAGTCTAAGTGACCATGATAAATTGGACAGACAGACCAGTTTATATAGTTTGGGTTCAGAATGACCATGCATGCAAGAAGTAAAGCTCTCTAAGAATATAGTCTAGTGCAGGAGGTATCTGTTGAAGAATGCTGTTGCTCATGCCTCTGAGTCCAGCCACAGAGGAGGCTGAGGCAGAAGATCACAAATTTGAGGACAATTTGGGCAATTTAATGAAACCTTGTCTTTAAAAAGCCTGGTGATGTAACTCAGTGCTAGAGCACTTGGTTAGTATGTGTGAGACTCAGCACACGTACACAGGCGTGCGCACATACATAGGGAAAAGCTGTTGCTAAGAAGAGATTTTGTTACCGTATTTTTTAAGGACCACGAAGGGAAGCATTTGGAAAAAAATCTTTAGGACAACTCTGGTAAAAGCAACAAACCAAATGAAGTTTAAATGTTATTTAGTTGTTGTGGTGTTAGGGTTTGAACATATCACCTTGTACATGCTAGGCAAACACTCTGCCACTGAGCTACATCCCCAGCCCTTTTTATTTTGAGACAAGGTCTTGCTAAGTTGCCTAGGCTGGCCTCAAACTTGGCAGTCTTGCCTCAGCCTCGTGAATGGCTGGAGTACAGGTGTGTGCCACTACTCCCACTCAATTTTTTTTTTTCCGATACCCTGATTTTTATTTTCAGTTTTGTTTTTTTTTTTAAGACAGGTTCTCACTATGTAGTCCAGGCTGGCCTTGAACTCACTATATAGCCCAGGCTGGCCTCTTAACACTGATCTTCCTGCCTCAGGCTCCCGAGGGCTGGGATTACAAACATGCACCACCAGACCCGGCTTCAAATGTTAGTTTTTTCCTTTGTCTTTTTTTTTTTTTTTGGAGAGGGGAGGGTGCTGGGCTTTGATCGAACTCAAGGCCTTGTGCTTATTAGGCAAGCGCTCTACCATTTGAGCTAAATCCTCAGCCCTCAAATGTTAGTTTTAAAGACCACACTAGAGTAAAACTACTTAGAAAGCTACTAAGACTTATATTAAAAAATTAAAAGATTTGAGTAGAAATTAAGTAGTTTTAGAGAGGAATAATTTAAAGCAAGTACATATTTCAAAAGCATAGAATTCTGTGTTGAAGTTTTGGAAAAAAGCATTCGAGTCATTGGCAAGAAAAACTACTCCTAATAGTTTCTGTAGCAGACAATATGATAGATTGGAAAGATTGCGAACTGTGGAATCAAACTTAGGTGTGACTTACCAGTTGTGATATGTCAAATTATTCTACACTTATTTTCTTCATCTATAAAGCATGAAAAATAATGTGTACCTTTTTTAAGTTGTGCTGAGCATTAGATTATGTATATAAGTACCTGGCTCATGCTAGTTACTTAAATATGTTGGAGAACCCAGCAAGTGATATGAACTATTTACCAGGTTTTCTAATATAAATAAAAATTTAAGGAGTTTGTTAAAATCATTTCTTTACAGTAGAATTTCCTCAAATTGGGTATTGCTCAGACTATTACCTATAGGTTTGGATTTTTATTATTAAAAGAGATTTGCATTTTGTGATACTAAATCATCTCCTAGGTACTTTTTAATTAAAATTTCTATGGCTTCAAATTGTTAGAATCCTGGCTGTCCATGTTTTATTCTAATCACTTTTCTGTTGTGTGTGTTTTTTTTTTTTTAATTTTTTAAGTTTTACTCCGTTGTCAGTATGTTGGTCTTCTGTTCTCTTTCTGTATGCATTTTGGAAGAAAGGATGGATTTTATTTCACTGTCATTACGTTTTACTAGTAAAAAGGCAGGTTCCTAGTTTCACCAGCTATTGTGACCTTGGGGAAGTTACTTCGACATCTCAAATTCCCATTTGTATGAAAACAATAATCATTCCTACCTTATAAAGTAGTGAGTATTAAATGAGTGAAAACTTGTAAAGCTTTTGGTGTGGCACATTACGCCTACTAGTAAACTTTAATACTTTGATGATACTCATGTTACAAGTGACTTTCAGTCTATTGCAAACCCTTTTCTGTCTTCTAAGCTGTAGTCTTATCCCTTAACTGTCTGTTAGACATTTTCTCAAATATAATTCTCAAATCAAATTCCTCATCCCACATGAAGACAACCTTTTTTTGTAAAAGTTGCAAATTATTATTAGAATTCTGAGCACAATGTTTGTTCCTTCATGTCACACTATTTTTTTCTTATTTTTTCCTTGCTGGAGTGAATCTAGGCCCTTACACATATGAGACAAGTGCTGTAGCACATACTACACATATGTGTGTACACATGTATATATGTGTGTGTATATATGTGTGTACATGTATCTATATGTGTGTGTGTGTTTGTATATACATACATATACCATGGTACCTTGGTTCATGAACTTAATTCCATGATTCTGGTCACAGAATTCGTTCCACAATTCTAGTGAACTGAGGTACCACTATATATATGTATTTTTTGGTGTGGGATTGAACCCAGGCCCTTGTGTGTGCTAGGCAAGTAAGTCTTGTATCTCTAGGTCATAACTACTTTTAAATCTTTTTTTTGGTTGGTTTTTAGTGCCTGGGATTGAACCAGCGCAGGGCCTTGTGCATGCTAGGCAAGTACTCCACTGCTGGGCTACATCCCCACTCTAGCAAAACTGTTTGATTTGACATAGAAGACGATAAAACAAGTGTCCCAAAGGAGACTCTTAATCCCCAGCTGGAATTCAGAAACATAGTAAATTCCTTTCCTGTCTCCGTTCTGATCTCCTTACTTACAAATTCTCATGTGGAATCCCAAGGGGGCACCTGTTGGTTTATCACATTTTCCAGGACCAATGGCATTTTTATAAAATTGAGTAGCTGTTAATATGCTGATACTTGGGCACAGAGTTGGTGCTCAATAAGTAGCTGTGAAACAAATCAAAAGAAGTGCAAGATAAAGACACACAGTCCCTGCTGTCAGAAAGTTTATAAATTGAGGACGAAGAACCCTGAAATGACTTTTTTTTTTTTTTTTTTTTTTTTTTTTTTTTTTTTTTTTTTTTGTGGTGCCGGGGATCGAACTCAGGCCCTTGCTGAAATAACTTTTTAAGAGTCTGTTAATACCATTATATGGTGACATGTCAGGATAAGGGGAACAAATAATACTTTTTATAGACCCTCAGTAAGTGGAGGGAAAGCTTTTTGGAGATGAATGGCTTGAGGCAGGCCTTGTATATGTACTTCTAGATACTTTCTGAGCTCAACATATAAAAAAGTAGGTTGCCTGTTGCTTTAGCATTAAGAGAGAGGTAGGTACTGCAGTCCGTTATGTAAGCTACATAAATTATGTACATATTTACTATTGCACTTTTCTCACTATATCATATTGTAGTTGTTATTGCTGTGAGGTCCTTGGAGGGATGGCCCTTTGTTCGGGCTCTCTTTCCCCTCCATTGTTTGCATATAAGAGGCACTGTAAAAATGTTTGTTGAATAAACAAGAATGTAAGCTAATTCTAATGGTAAGGTTGTCATAGACTGTTCATATGCACAGAAACTAATTTTTTTCTGTTTTTCTTGAGACATATTATTTGTGCATCTCCGTGGGGTGCATTGGGGTGATTTGTAATATATGTAGTGTAATAATCAAATCAGAGTAATGAGCATTTCCATTTTTTCAAACAATCTTTTTTGGGGGGTGGTGCTCACATATTCTAGGCAAGCATGGTACCACTGAGCTACATCTCCAGCCCTTTGTGTTTATTTATTTTGGGTCCTGGGGCGTGAACTCGGGCCCTTGTGTTTGCTAGGCAAGCTCTCTACCACTGAGCTAAATCCCCAGCCCCTTGTTTTTTTATTTTGAGACAAGGTCTTGCTATAGTTGCCTTAGTTGACCTCAAACTTGGATCCTCCTGCCTCAACCTCCTGAGTAGCTGGCCTTGCCAAACTACAATAATCCTTTTTTCTATGTTGGGAATTTCGTACTCTTCTGGTCAGTTTGAAATATCGATTGTTTTAACCTGTTTGTCACTCAAATGTGCCAAAGAGGAACCAGAAATTATTCCTTCACTCTGTGTTTTTGGTTCCCCTCAATTAACTTCACATTGTTTTTTGAGATTTGTCCCTGGGATATTTGTTCTGTCTTCAGTGATTTTGTTGCTGTATTTTAGCTTACCATGTGACAGGTACTTGAGTTTCACCTTGCTCCTGTCCAGCAAAATTATATTTTGATGGCCTCCATTTGATAATTGTAGGCCAGATCAAATGGAAGGATTTATCTTTAGGCCACAGATGGAGGGTGATAATAATAACTTCTGTGAAGACTGGTACACATCCATACACACATTTTCTTGTCTGAATAATGTTTAATTGAATGCTGCTGCTTGCAAATTATCTTCTCGCTGCTTAACACACCTCTTTCTAGAGCACAAATCTGAGCTCCTTGTAGAGGATCTTTGTCCTTCTCACTTTCCAGGCTTTCCTAATTAATGTCTTGTCAGAATTTAACTTCTTTCTCTATTAATCATTAGTTAAAAGAAAAAGGTGGCTGGTGTAGCCTCTGGGGATAAATTGCCACATCCCATTTCCTTCTCTGTGAGCAGGATTTCCAATTTCCAAGCCTGATGAGATCTCCCAGCTGGAACAAGATCTACAGGTCTTTGATCTGGAAACTAAGAATAGAGAAGTCTTAAGAGGTGACTGCTCAGGTGAGTAAGGCAGAATCGCTCATATGGAATTAGTAGGGAAGTAATTGTTGAGCCAAATTGTGACTGCTTTGGCCTGGAAAAAGAAGGGCTCCGTCTGTCATGGAATAGAGAGCTCCTGCCTTTGCCTGTGGTTTAGGTTGACCCTTTGTATTTATTTAGCCCCTATGCACAAGATGTACTAGGCCCCTCTTCAAGTTGCTTACCTAAAATTCTTTTGAGCTATTTCCCCATTATCTGTTTTGAAACACCCTGACTAGTTATCCTCTTACTCTGCTGAACACACCACCAGTTTCCATCACTCCATGATCCATTTGGATCCTACATGGTTGCTCCTGTTCATGCCCTTAACGTCTGCTGTTGAGATTTTATGCCTGTTTTTCAGAGTAAATAAACTTCTCTTATGCTGGTGGATACTACATTATTTAGTTTTCTTCTGAGTTTTCTTTTTAAGTACAGGGTACAGATTACATTTGTATTTTCTATTTATATATTGTATCAGATGGAGAAACCAAAGAAGAGAACAAGCTGTTGATTCCTAAGCAGAAAATTTCGGAAGAAGTACGTTCATACAAAGTGAGAGTAGGAAGACTCAAACAGGATATTGCCCAAGTTCCTGAGACTAGAGAAGTATATAAATCTGAGGACAGATTAGAAAGGCTTCAGGAAATCCTAAGGAAATTTCTCTTCCTGGAAAGAGAGTTTAGGCAAATAACAATCAGCAAGAAAACCTTCACCAGTGAGAACAGTGAATGTAATGAACCTGAAAAAAGCTTCAGTCTGGATTCTAACCTTGATACAGATCACAGAGTTCTTAGAATACCGAATATTGATGACAAGAAGTATGACATGAACTTCACCCAGAACTCAGCTGCTGATAGCCACAAGCACATAAATCTACAACAGAATTTTCAGAGTAGTGAATACAAAGAAAGCCTAATGGATCTTTCCCACCTTAGTAAATGGGAGAGCATTTCTACTACTGAGAAATCCTATAAATGTGATACATGTGGAAAAACTTTCCATCAGAGCTCAGCCCTTACTAGACATCAGAGAATCCATACCAGAGAGAAACCCTACAAATGTAAAGAATGTGAAAAATCTTTCAGTCAGAGCTCAAGTCTTAGTCGACATAAAAGAATACACACTAGAGAAAAACCTTATAAATGTGAAGCATCTGATAAATCTTGTGAAAAGTCTGATAAATCATGCAGTCAGAGTTCAGATGTCGTTCAGCATAAGAAGAGTCATACCAAAGCCAAATCTTACAAGTGTAACAGTTGTGAAAGAGTCTTCAGTCGTAGTGTACACCTTACTCAACACCAGAGAATTCACAGAGAGATACCCTGTAAGTGTGCTGTGTGTGGCAGTAACTTCTGTCATACTTCATATCTAGCTGAGCATCAGCGGGTCCATCATCAAGAGAAAGCCTATGAGTATGACGAATGTGGGTTGGCCTATGTTAAACATCAAGGAATTCGTTTTAGAGAAAAACCCTATACGTGTAACGAATGTGGAAAAGACTTCAGATTGAATTCACATCTTATTCAGCATCAACGAATTCATGCAGGAGAGAAGCCACATGAATGTAATGAGTGTGGAAAAACTTTCAGTCAAACCTCATGCCTTATTCAGCATCACAAAATGCATAGGAAAGAGAAATCATATGAATGTAATGATTATGAGGAAAGTTTCAGTCACAGCTCAGATCTTACCCTGCAACAAGAAGTTCTCACCAGAGAGAAAGTCTTTGACTGTGATGCATGGGAAAAGAACTTCAGTCAGAGAGCACATCTTGTTCCGCATCAGACAGTTCATACCAAAGAGAAACCGTATGAGTGCAGTGAACACGGGAAGACATTTAGCCAAGTTCAGTCCTCATTCAACATCTGAGAGTTCACACCAGGGTGAAGTCGTGTACGTACTGAATGTGGTAAAGCTTCAGTCATAGCTCAGGCTGTATTAAAAATCAGAAAGAGAGAGAGAGACCCCTCTGAATATGATAAGTGTTGAAAAACTTTTAGTCTGAAACTCTTAATTGGCTCTTGCAAATCTATACCAGTGAGAAAAGCTACGAATATATTGAATGTGGTAAATTCACACTATCTTCATTCCTTATTCATAATTGGGGAGTTTGTACTGGAATAAAATTCCAATATGTAAAAAACAATCAGTCAAAGGAACTACCTTGCTTCAGTATCAGATTCATGTCATGCAGAAAGCCTAACAATTTAATAAATGCATGTGTGTGAGGAAATTTAGTCATAACCCAATGCTCATTCAACATCAAAGAATTACCCAAAAGAAGTCATCTGAGTGCAGGTCTTTTCAGTAAGAATTCATCAAGTCTTTGTTGGAATCAGAATATACCAGATGAGAATGCAGATGGAGAAACTTGCCTCTGTACTTCAGGCTTTACCCAGCATTAAATTAGTGGAGAGAAAATCGTTATTACTATGTATGAAATTGTTAATATTTAGTCCCAGTCTTTTTCATTGCAGGAGAATCTAGTCTTAAAAATAATTTGAAATGCAGTCCTGTATCTTCATAGCATTACTTAATATGTGTCCTAAGTATGTGTATTTTATTTATAGAATGCATTTAAGCTATTTGCATTTTAACATGGCCTATACACATTTGTATTCATCCTGGAATTGGTTCTTATTATTCACAGCTTCTCAAGATACTCTCAGTGTACCTTAAAGCATATACCAACCTCTGGAAAGTAGCTCATTTAGCCTTTTCTACTATTCTTGGCTCAAGTTGTCTCCAACACAGATTCTTAGATCTTCTCTTCTCTGAGGACCCTACATTCCAGTTTCTTTATTGCCACAACCCCTTAGGTTTCTGTATTCCTCTATGAACCTTACGATGGTGATTTCCTAGTTCTAAGCTTGTCACTAGCAGGTATGCCATTCCTACTTGATGTTTCTGGTCTGGTATCTTCTTTCCTACAGTGAAGCATCTTTTAAAGAACTGGATTTTCACCTCTAGCCCATCCGTAAGTATAGAAGAGTCTGTCTTCCTGAGTTTGTGGCACGCAGCTAAACATTTTCAAGTGATGTCCAGGTTTTTAGCTGCCTTGTCTGCATCAATAGCCCTCTGAAGGAGACATTGACTTCAGGGAGCCAACAAGACTCCTGGGAGCCTAGCTACACTCATTCTGTGCCTATTTTGCATGTCTAAGTTTAGAATTCTCTTATACGCCTCTATTGAGGGCCAGAAAAATGCTCAGGTCTGTTTTTGATAGGACAAACATTAAGAACATACACAAAAAGCTTTGTACACATTAAGAAGAAAAGGAAAAAAACCTTCATATAGAAAACACACATACAAAACCCAGAAAATTGCCAAAGTGAATATAAAATATGTCATTCTTTTGTAATGTATCTAGAGACAGTATTTTAGGAGAGCAGCAAGTCCGTTCCTGCTAAAATATCACCTATCAGGACTGCTTCTTTGGACCCCTCCCCAACTCCCTTCATCAATTCGGGACAGTATTTGAAGTGTGGGACCTTTATGTGTAATTATTTGTGCATCATCATGTTTTTGTTTGCTTTTGAGATGGGGTCTGACTTTTTTGCCCAGGCTGGCCTTGAACTTCTGGGCTCAAGTGATCCTCCTGCCTCAGCCTCCAGAGTAGCTTGGACTACAGTGCATCACCTATATTTTTGTATTTTTGTGGGATTTACAGTTTGTAGGAAAGAACATGGCTTCTTTGATTAATGAAGTGATCACATGTTGGCTCCAGAGTTCAGGATCATGGTCATATATACCTAAAAAGAGTTCATGATTATTTAGATGTCAAAGCATTTTAATGGTTTTTCCATTTTAAGATTCATAACACTTTGTTAATAAGACAAATGTTATTTAAAATTCTAGTTGTCAGTCCAGCAATCGAGGCTTTCATAGTTCAGATGTTAGAATATTCATTAAGGATCTGCAAAAAATATGTATAAATACATTATAAGCCTCTTGTGGCTAACCTCTAGGATAATTCTGTCACTATATTTTATGTCTTTGCCATCACCAAGCATAGGCTCTTATCAGAACAAGGTAAGGACCTAAATGAAATTGATAATATAATTAAATGTAAAAGCAATGAAAAAATGCATGTTTTTTTTTTTCCTATCAAACATGTATACCCTTACTTACAGAGATCAATAATTACCTCTGGTGACCATGAAACAGAGGTCTAAGTAATCCCTAAATAACAAAATATGTACAAATCACATGTATGCATTTGATTTAGGAATGTGCTTTTGTACCTCTACTTGAATAAAGATGTGCTTGGTATTCTGAGAATCTGTTTCAAACAAAATCTGAAGGCCTTGACCAGAAGGAACTCTTAGAATTGCCTTCCTGGCTACACCTCTTCCTCCATGAAACTTGCTTCACAAGAATGGATCACTTTCCTTTGTACTGATAGAAAGCTTGCTGTCCCACAGATTTCCAGAACCGAGCTGAATGTTTAGGATTTAATTTCAATTGGGGTGTCAGCACATGAAATGAGAGTGAATAGTTTGAGGTTTCAGTAGAACTAGGAAGAATGGTTTGCAAAGTAAAACAGTGTCTTAGAAAGTAGCAGGCCGAAATCCTTGAGGCAAGTAATTTATATTTTAAGCAGATAGTTCAATTAATATGAGTTTGTGTTAAGTTTTTTTCATTTTAAGAGGTAGGGAAGAGAAGAAATCTGTAGAGGGATATATTTTACTTTATTTTAACCACCTACCTACGTGCACATGTGTATATATAAACTTAATTCTCATCACGATTCTGCAATGAAGCTGGGTTCATTTTGTAGAGGAACTGAGGTATAGAAAAGTCGACTTGTTAGGATCTCATAGCAGGTTAATGGCTAAAAGTCAGGTCTCTTTGACCTCAGAACACTTCATCGTCATGTTACTATTACACCCATCTTAGAACCCAGAGAAGTTTTCTTTGGTAACCCTTTCTTACATACCTGCTGTGATTCAGTATCAGTTTGTGGCTGATCCCAAAGGCTCTCTGGGAGTGTCTGGGAAACTAGGAGAGAATATCTTGATATTTTTTGAGGAGCTACTCCAACCTTCTTGAAACAAGCTTAGACAGTTTTGACAGTCATAGCTTAACAGGTCAAAGATCCCAAATTCGTATCGTCTGTGGAGTTCTTGCTCCATCCCTGGTTTCATATTTCCATTTCTCAATGCCCCAGATTTGTTTTAATTTTTCTGCTAGCTAGAACTTGCTGATGGACGTGCATTCTACTCTTATAGCAGTAGAGCAAAGTGAATAACTGGAAGCATCAATTTTGATTCCTAGGCATACAAAGGGGTGAGTAGAAGTAGGCTGGAAAGGCAGGGAGCACTGGAAGAGGAGCAGCAAGAGTAAATAAAAGGGTTAGAAAGTCAAAAGTCAGCAGATGACAGCGTGATGTTTTCAAGGTCAGGAGTAAGAGCTCCCTATACAAAAGGCTTACTGTAGGAAGTAGGCGGGCAACTGGGCAGGTAGACTCACATCCCCCTGATTTCATGCTGGGCACTGAACCAAGGACCTTGTGTATGCTAGACAAGTGTGCTACAGCTGAACTAAGTCCCTATTCCAACTGGGCAGGCTGAGCATGTTCCTGCTGGCTTGAACTATTGGTGGTACATGCACAACTGCCATTAGTTGGGTTGTACCACTGATTGTACAAGTTAATCACTTTTATTGGTCTTTTCATTAATAAAATTTATTAAAAAAACCCACCCAATGGAACGGTCATGCATGTGTCACTGTTAGTTCAAACTGCCTGGCAGTGAAACATACAAATTACAGCCCTGTCATGAATGCGTTAAGGACAAAGTTCGGAGGAGAGCCCCAGGGAGTCATCTCAGCAAAATGGGGTTCTCTCCTCTGAAAATGTAACCTCATCCATTTACTTACTCATTGAGTAATACAATTGCTGAACACTAGGCTACCAGTGTTAGCCAATGGGTGCTGTTACTGTAATCAAGTAGGCGTGCAGGTTAATTTGGTCAAAGCAATGACTTTGGAATTAGATATGCCTTACTTAAGCCTTGTTTAATAGTGTGTGACTTTGGAAATTTTATTTAATCCCTCTAATTTTGTCTATGTGATAATAGTGTTTTGCAAATTAGATGATTAATATAAAGTGTACTGGTCACATAGTTTAAGTGGTCAAAAAGTTAATACAAAAACAAATTCCATTAAAATAAAAAATTTTAAAAACCCAATAAATTGGAATTGGCTATGAAATCTTTAAGAAAAAAAAGAATTAATGAACAAACATTTTAGCAGACTGGCATTGTCTAAGGAGAGATACCCAAGATTTGGAGAATTTATACATAAATGATATGAACTGCCTCCTGACAGTCCCTTGTCTCTTCTGTCATATGGTGTCTTAATTTTTTTAATTGCTGAAACAAAATACTCAACACCCAAAGTTAAAGGAGGAAAAGCCTGTAGCTCAGATTTTAGTTCATAGTTGGCTGGTTCCAAGGCAGGTTGGAGCAGAGAGCATCACAGAGGAGAAATACTTCATGGCAGGAAGAAGGCAGCAAAAGGATCAAGCAGCAACTGACAGCAGCAGCCCTCTTTTGTCCCTTACATACAATACAGGCTACCCACCCTTAGGGTAGGTAGCACTCATGCCCAGGGTGGGACGGATATCCTTAATCCTAGCATTGCACCATGAATCAATCCCAGGGTCACATCCTTGAACCAGCATCACACACCCTGGATCCAGCCACCTCTGAAAAGCCTCACCTATGACTGCATGAGGCTTTAGCCATAATGTATGGCATATCTAGTACTCTCTTCAGAATAACCCAAGAGTAAGAGTGAGTTCAGACAGTTCCATTTACAAATCAACAAGAAAACGAGTACTGGAATTCTTATTTTGCTAACACTTCCTATTTACTCTGTTCACTTTTAGACAATATTTAGCCATATATTTATTCGTATTTAGAACTTTACAACTTAGGGCACTGTTACAAGTTTGTGTCTTGTCTTTCCCCCATTTGCTCATGTTACAAGTTCCCACAGTCTTTGTCAGTTGACTTTCATAGATGTAGTCAAGAGTCTCACTTGAGCAGGCCAGTGTCCAAATGCTGCCTTTGGTACTTAGTTCTGTGCTGCTGGCATGTAAAATAGTTAAAAATACCAACTTCTAGGCTCATGAGTATAATGACACAATGTCAGTTTAACCACACCCTAATTGGTGGCTGCTTTCCTGGATTTAGCAGGAAATCCCTTATGAACAATCCCTCTAATCTCTTCCCCCCCTTCTTTCCTGCTTCAACATGTGAAATAGTCAGGTGTGGTGGTGCACTCCTGTAATCCCAGTATTCGGGATGCTGAGGCAGGAGGATCACAGCAAGTTCAAGGTCAGCCTGGGCAACATAGTTCAAGGCAAGCCTCAACTACATAGCAAGATCGAGTCTCAAAAACAAAAACCCCAAAACAAAACAAATGCAAAAACATATCGAATAGGCCTCTGGCAAACCTCTACTGCTGACACCGTAGACTGTTCGAATATTGGCTCCTTCTCTAAGGCTTTTATTCAGCGAAAGGCTTTTATTTCAGCGAAGTGGTAGAGGCCAGTCCTCCTGCTTATTTCTATACTCCAGGGAAAGCAGGAAGAGGCTCAAGGGAAGTGTAAAGTCCCGGCCCTTGGGAACGGAGATGAGCAGGACCCCGGGGAGGACGGACAGGCTGCACACTTGGTAGTATTGCTGAGAAAGCCAACAACAAGAAAACTAGACTCCAGGTCCACTTAGGCAATGAAGGGAAGGTGCAGAAGATTTCCCCACGTTCCTTGAATCCCCACTTGGGGAAGGACTGAAGCCGAAGGAGCCCCTCCTCCATCTTGCCCTGAACCAGATTCCCCACTAGCTGCTTGAGAACCCGGCATGAGTTAGGTCTCCAAACTGCCTAGACGGGACACCAAAGTGTATGCAGAGGACCCCAAGATGCCGATGGTCTTTTAGAGGCCCAAGAGCCCGCGCCTTGGAGGGCGGTGTGGGTGGCCTTCCGGGTTTAGCGGGTCCCGGGCGGGAGGTCGCCGGCGGGGTTGTGGGCCAACTCATGGCGAGGAGCTCCGGGTGGGCTGGGGCGGGGCTGTGGGAATCCGATCTGGGTCTGGTCAGGTCCTGGTGGGCCTCACTGCCGCCAGGTCGTGGGGCCCGGGCGCCACGGGTGTCTGCAGCCCTGGTTGGCTTTGCCCATCCTGCCTGAAGAAAGAACGGAGCCTTTAACATCTCGTAGGTTGGGAGTTTGTCCTGCTCTGATCTCTCACCCTTCTCCGAGGTGACTTGTGATTGTTGCGAACTCATTTTAGAGGTCTTGGGTTTGGAGCTGCACAGGGTCTTGGACCCAGTCCTGGGAGAGGCCGCCTGAGCGGATGTCCCGGGAGTCTGTGTGTCCAACCAGAGCAGGAGTTTTGGAAGAGCAAGGGTGAGGAGCCGACTTACTTGGCTTACCTTTGTCGTTTGGAAAAACTGTATTTGTCCTTCCAACCTGGGCTCCAGATCCGATGCTGAAGATTAAATTTAGATTCAGGATTTTCTTGGTGCGTGATTACATTTAAAAAAAAAAATGGAATCTCTATCACATGTAAATAAAGCCTGAGGCTCATGTTTCCCATCCTGCAGTAGCACTGGGGAGTCCCTGTTAACTTGTTTGCTGTCTGGAGAAGCTCATTAAATGTGTGAATAAATAAATGAATGGACTCAGCCACGAGTGTCCCATATTCCTAGCTTCTCCACCCAAACTCTCTGTCATCCCTGGGGAGGATGCATTTTCTTTTCTTTTCTTTTCTTTTTTTCTAGGTGCTGGGGCTCAAACTCAGGGCCTTGTGCTTGTGCTGGGCAAGTGCTCTACCACTGAGCTAAATCCCCAGCCCCTAGGAGGATGCATTTTTTACGCAAGGTATATATTGAAAGAAGGTGTCTTGTCTGTGGAGTACAATAAACAGGCCAGCCACCTGCAGATGGAAAATGAGGTTCAACTACTCATACCAACATTTTTTTGACTTCGGTTTGCCATCCCACCATTATCTAGTGACTAGCCATTTAAAAAGTGTTGGATTATTTAATTGGGGAATAAAGGTTCAGGTTCACATCATTGCTTCTGTTTGGGGGTTTTTCTTTAATACATTTAAGCCCCTAATTATGTGTTCAGGCTAATATTTTAGTTTCCATGGAGTAATTATTAGTAGATACTAAGACCAAGTCACCCCACCCACTGATTTAAAAATAGAAGAGTCTATTGCAAAACGCTCTGGGACAATAAACAGCATCGAAATTCTCAAGATGGGAGCAGTTTGAACTGGATACTGGCTCAGATAGCTTTAGAAAGTCATGAGTTTGGCTGTGTGTAGTCCCAGCTCTAGGGAGGCAGAGGCAGGAGGATGGCCATGAGCTGGAGGCCAGCCTGGCTACACAGCAAGACCCTGTCTCAGAAAGAAAAAAAAAAGTCATGAGTTTGACCTTAAGAGAATGTATAGTAAGAAAGAGAGCAAATTTAAAATGAGGGGGACAAGGCCTTATCACAGGCTCCCTGCTGTTGGTCTTCCTAAGAGGCCTGAAAGTCTTATTTATTCATGTTAGTTTACAGTGTCACTGGATTAAGTCTGTACTCTGTGGACCTACATTCAGGGTCCTCTGGCCTGAGGACCTCAATCCAACTTTAAAATCTTAACCTCAGTGTTCCCCAAAGACAGACCTACCAAGATGCTGCCAATGGCACCTCGTACCACCTGCTTCTCTCAACTCTGCCTTCTGCGTTCCTTCTCCCACATGCCCTGCTATCTCCTATGCTGTCCCAGGCCCATGCATCCCAAGACACAGGAGGGCAGGGAGGCATTTCTGTGGCTTTGGAAGATTAGACAAACAAATATGAGAGACATTTATGTGAAAGCCTACACGACTTTGGTAGTTGATTGCAAGGGATATTGGTTATGGTTGCTTGTGTTCCCATCCTTATCATGCCTCTTTTAAAAAAAATCTTCACTGATTACTATTTTCTTAATTGCTGTTTACTTAAATGAAAAGCACTGCTCGGGGCTGGGGATTTAGCTCAGTGATTAGAGTGCTAGCCTTGCAAGCACAAGGGCCTGAGTTCGATCTCCAGCACCACACAAAAAAAAAAAAGAAAAAAAAAGAAAAGCACTGCTCCTACTCCCTTAACTTTTTAAAAGTGGTGCATATTAGTAGTACAGAATAATGAAATTTGTAATAGAGTATTGGTATATTTGTATAACATTCTGATTATTTTCATTCCTGTATGCCCCTCTCCCTCTTCTCCTCCCTCTACTCCTCCCTCCTAATTCTCTTCCCCTTAATTAGAAGACTTCTACTACTTTCCTGCCCCCTTTAAAAACTGGTTTTTATCAAAGTTATAAGTGACTTAGCACATAGATTCACTGAGATTTGTGTGTGTGTGTGTGTGTGTGTGTGTGGTGCAGGGTATAGAACCCAGGCCCTTATTCCATGTTATGCAAGCATTATGCCACTGAGCTAACCCCCACACCAACACTGGACACACTTTTTCAGACTTTATCTTTTCAACCCCTTAGTATTTTTCACTGATATGTTCACTCTTTGTGATTTTCATTCCTTGGTTTTGGAGGGACCAACTTCTACTGGTCTACTACTACATACTTTCTCAGGGCCTCTACCTAGTCCTATTTCTCCCAAATATTTCTTAAACATTGATTTCCTCTAAGACTCTTCTCAGCCATCTTCTCTCTTCATGTCTATGGGTGATCTACTACCCCACCCCTTGTTTTTTTTGGAGACGGGGTCTTGCTATGTAGAGAAATACTGGTGAATACATTCAAGAAGGGCAAATGTGCTCTCCACTTGAGCTGGGACCTCCATCTTCTCCTGCCCTTTGAATTGGCACTCTGGCTCCTTGGGTCTTTACACCAGTGGCTCCCTGGATCTCTGGCCTTAACATGTAGACTGGACTACACCACCCACTTTCCTGAGCTTCCACCTTGCAGACCACAGATCTTGGTACTTCTTAGTCTCTATAACCACATGAGCCAATCCTTTGCAATAAATCTGTCTATACTCCTATCTACACTCTGTTGATTGTTTCTCTAGGGAGTCCTAATGCAGATACTTAGCATGTGTATCAGTAGGGTTCAATCAGAGACGCAGAACCACTAGGAGATGCACACACATTAAAGAGATCTGTTACAGGAAATTGGCTTTATGCAATGATGGGAGCTAGTTAAGCAGTGGCTACAAGGCTGAAGTCTCTGTTTGATGCTGAAGACTGAAGTCCACAGGGCAAACAGACAGGAAGAGAAGATCACAAGCAGCCTGGAACCCCCAGCATGAGCTGGAACCTCATCAGGAATGAAACCAAGTCAGTTCTTTTGTCTCTGACATTTGAGAATGAGGCTATCCTGCAGAAATTGAGGTCCTCTGTCATGGAGCTAAGCTCACACACTAACATATCTGGTCCAGTAAAGGCAAGAGAGAGTCAGAGGAAAGTGGAGCAATCTCAGCCCAACTGCTGCTTCAAGGCAACAAGGACATGCACATCAGCAGCAACATGCGCAAACTACAAAATAATGCTGTTTTCTTTTGCCTGCTAACTGTCTCAAGAATCTCCCCTGGTACAAATTAACTATGATGAATGTGATTGGTATGTATGTCTAAAAATGTACCAATAAATCTTCTTGGTTTAAAAAAAAAAAAAAGAATCTCCCTTTTAGCCCAGGCTGGCCTTGAACTCGCAGTGATCCTCCTGCCTCAGCCTTCTGAGTGCTGGGATTACAAGGATGCACCACCATGCCCAGAGCTTCTGCCCTCTTTATATTCTATCTAGGCTACTGGGATAGGCTATTAGGGTGGTGCCAAACCAATCAGTGGACTGATTTAGTAATCACCCACCCTTAATCCTAGTGCCCTTAATCCTAACATTGCACCATGAATCAATCACACACTCTAGATCCAGCCACCTCTGAAAAAGCCCCACCTATGACCTCATGAGGTTTGGAGGATATTTAAACACAATCCATAACACACGTAGAATGAATTGTCACACTATTCTTATGACAAATACATATTTATTTCACATTTAAGTGGAGAGAAATGGTTAAATTCTGATTTTTTTTTTTTTTTTTTGGTGCTGGGGATTGAACTCAGGGCCTCATGCTTGCAAGGCAAGCACTCTAACCACTGAGCTAAATCCCCAGCCCCTGTCTGATATTTTTAACTCAATAATACTTTTCAAGCTTTCCTATCAGAAATAGCTATTGTTCAAACCAGACTGTAACAAATTGAAGACATCACCAGAGGAAGAGCTTCATTATTGTGTAACTGGCAAGGAGAAAGTTTGCTAACAGCAATAGCTTGGTAAACCAGTCAGGTGAACAGGAAGGCAGCCAACTCATCCCTGTTTTCAGGAATTTCTCAATCCCACATTCTAGACATACCAGGATATTGGTCACCTAAACCCACAGTGACCCTTCAGGGTAATTACCTCGTCTCTCATTCCCCCTCGTGGCTTCTAGCTGCAACATGACATAATGGCAGGAATTCTCAATTTAGGTTGCACATTAGAATCACCCAGGGAGTTTTAAGAGCACTACTGCCTCAGCCCTCATCTTAAGAAATGCTATGTGGTTGGTGATTATGGCCTTGATATTGTTTTCTCTCTGTGTGTGTGTGTGTGTGTGTGTGTGTGTGTGTGTGTGTGTATTACTGGGACTGAACCCAGGGACACTCTACCACTGAGCTACATTGCTAGCCCTTAATGGTTTTTTTTATTTTATTTTAATGGTACATTTCAGATGTACATAGTGATAACATTCATCATAGGGGATTTGTACCTGTATATGATCCCTAATACTTTTTTTTTGAGACAGGGTCTCCCTAAATTTCCCATGCAGATCTCAAATTTGCAATCTTTCTGCCTCAGCCTTCTGAGTAGCTGGGATTACAGGCATGTGCCACCATGCCCGGCTGACACTGGGGTTTTATAAGTTGACTCCAATGTGCAATCAAGGCTGAGAATCAATATAATAGGGGACATTCACTCCTGCTAGGTGCTGAGAGGACACAAAGAGAGAAGTAGGATCTAGTAGCTGAATCATGAGGGCTAGGATGAGAGTTTGGAGCTTCAGGCAGCTAGGGGAAAGGAGAGAGGGGGTGTCCTAGCTGTGACTATTACGTAGATGGCCCGAGGGCCGTAAACTAGTGGTCATGGTGGCCTGCTCATTTCCCAGTGTCAGTAAAACTAAGGTTTGGGCAACTATGGTTTTCCCTTTAGAAGTTGCAATCCTGAGGAAAATCAGAACTCTGCAACTCCAGCCCCAGCGCATAGACTCCAGTTAGCAGTTCTCTCTTTGTAGACCTGGGAAAATAGGAAAAGGCTTTCAGACGATGATATGACTTAATCTTACACACATACTTTAAAAGGTCCAGTTCAGGTTGGGGATTTAGCTCAAGTGGTAGAGCACTTGCTTAGCAAGCTCAAGGCCCTCAGTTCAATCCCCAGAACCACCCTCCCCAAAGGTCCAGTTCTAGAATGGGCTGACCCAGCAGCCTCACAACTTGTACACAGCCCTGGGCACCCTTGGGTGAGGGGCACTGTCTGCACTCTGGTGGAAGCAGAGTCTTTGGGTAAAGGAAGGAAGGAGAGTGGTGGCATTCATCAAATGTGAGTGCCTTAATTCCATCACAGTCCCTCCATGGCCCTCGGGGTGAAACCGTATAAGGTTCCCATTCCAGCCCTGCCTACTGACCTCTCAAATCCTCTTGCAGCCAATTTCTCTTCCAGGGTGACCTGAGCATATGAGTCTGGATGTTGCTGGTGACTATTTTCCCAACCATCTGGTGATTGAGAGCCTGAGGTGGGGGAGATCTAAGCTCTCTTTGTGAGGTCAGGGAAGAGAGGAGCTCAGGGTCCTTCCTGCCCTGAATGTCTTCTGTCCAGCACTGTTTCTGCTCAACCCAGGCTCAGTCACAAATTCTGAGCCTTTTGGCAGAGTCCTGTCATATGCTCCTGGCACAATGGGTCATTCAGTACATGAGTAGTCCAGGGGTTCTCACCCATTCCTGTGTTCTTGGAATATGAACTGGTTTGTGGGGCAGTGGAAGGAGGTGCCAGCCATGGCCCTAACTTTTTATCTATCTATCTATCTATCTATCTATCTATCTATCTATCTGTCTGTCTGTCTGTCTATCTATCTATCTATCTATGGTGCTGGGGATTGAACTCGGGGCCTTGTGCTTGCTAGGCAAGCACTCTACCACTTGAACTAAATCCCCACCCCCCTCCTAACTTGTGAAATCTCAAGTTATAAATACATTTCCTTTGTGAGTACAGACTGGTAACTTACCCAGCCCAGTGTGGCTGCTCATGCCGCTAGAATCAGCAACCCATCCCCACCCCAGCCTAGAAGCAGCTTTCCTCCAATCAGTGTCGATTTCTTCATACTTTTCCCCAGGTTAGAACCAGCCTGGGTGGGGTGGGGAATATCACTGGCACTGGTGAGAGGGGCAGACAGGGTTCTGGGAGGATGGAGGGGGAGCCAAATGTGAGAGAAGGGTGGTCTGCAGGGGATCCAAGGGATGGGAGCAGGTTTCCTGTGGAGTCCAAGGTCTTGGCTTCCTTTCACTCTAGGTGTAGTTGTTGTTTAGTGCTGCTGAAGGTCTTTTCATTGTGCCTTTTTAGCAAGCCAACATATTTACAGTCTGTTGTTATTTTCATCTTACAGATGAGAAAACTGGGGCCTGCTGGTGATGGTAGAGCTGGAATTTGAATTCAGACATCAACGACTCTGGATAACCGCAACTCCTGCCAGTCTGTGAGTGAGGCCAGTATGGTGAACCAACGTGTGGAGGCGGGTTGTGACCCAGGGCATGTGAGGTGCTGGGTGGAGCAGGGCTGGGCTGCCCACACCTCAGCAGTGTGTGAGGCTCAGCCCAAAGGGGGCTCAGTGCCCAGTGTCTGCTGGGCAGTCTCTGCAGGAGGCCCAATGAAAGCCAGGAAGGAAGGAAGGAGGGCCCAGGTCTGAAGGGGCAGATCGGAGGCCAAGAGCAACCTCCCTTCCCTTAAGGGAGCCCTGCGCTGGGATGGGAGACCCCTGAGCTGCCCCAGGAGGGAGGCAAGGAGGTGTGTCAGGGCGGGAGAACAGAGGGGGGAGGGCATGGAGCAGTCCCTTGCCCAGCCCTCACCCCTAGGCCCAAATCAGGCACCCCTGACTGCCCCTGCACACAGGCGGACCTGGAAAATGTCCCAATGTAGCTGACCAACCAGGCCTTGGTCAGTCTGTAGCCCGGGTTGCCACAAATTAGGGGTGGAAACTGGGGAGTGAGTGCTCTCAGCTGCCAGGAGTGTTCCTTCTCCTGTCTCTTCTCCCATCCAAACAGGGATGGGCTTTAGGTCCTGCCTCTTGTTATTGTCCTAGGGGGGTGCCAGGTTTCAGTTCAGACCCTGTAGAGCCTGAATTGGGGAACCTCCAGCCAGGTCAGTCATCCCCAGGTGCCGGCCAGGCAACACCGAGTATACGAGCGTCTACTCTGTAGTCATGGGTCCTTTTAAAAACATTATTTTAGAAAAGCTAGTATTAGTAAATAACAGTTGTTTTGAATGCCATAGTCAAAACATAAATTTAGTAATTCTATGCCTCCCCCTCCCACCAGTTCTCTCTCCCTTTGTCCCATGCACATGCCTCTTAGAAAACAAAATTATTGGGGGCTGGGTATGTAGTCAGTGGTAGTGTGTTTGCCCAGCTCATTTGAGGCCCTGTGTTCTACTTCTGGTAAAACAAACACCCAAAACAACCAAAACAACAAGAAACAAAAGCAATCACTGGCTCTGCTAAATTTGGGAATCACTGAACTACTGGCCACCGGCAGCTGGTGAGGTCGGTGGGGCAATGATGGCCCTTGTGCTGGCGCTGACGGTGGGAGCCTCCCTCAGTCAGTCTTTCTCTCTGGCTCTCCACTTTTAGGACTGAAATGGCTGTGCTCGTAGAGTCTGGTGTGTATCAGTGCATAGCTTAAATTGCTTCTCCTGGGAAGCATGGTTGTCTAATACTAGTGCTAAGGGCTGTTTCATGTGGGTCCTGGGGCCTGGGGAAAAAGACAAGGTCCTCATCACTGGAGAGGTGGCCAGGCTGGGGTGGGGCACACAGGGGTAACCCCAGGCTGGGAAGATGTAAGTTCCGTCCCGTGAGATGCACTGATGTGTGTCCCCCCTCAGTAGTTACCACTAGAGTCTTTGAATCCCATCTGGTTTCATCCCTAAATCCACACTGTTGGTCCCGCGCTGGCATAGAGTAACCAGTAAATGCATAGTTCATGTTTGCTGGGAGGGCTGTGTGAAGTGGTCAAACCAAGCTACACTCTTCATGGGAGGTAGGATTTGAAAGGCTTAGGGCAGTAGTGGCGAACCTATGGCCCGCGTACTGCAGTGGGCTGTCTGTTATCATTCAAATCTCTAAAACGTTTGCCACTGCTGGCTTAGGGGAACAGAGAGGGTTCCCTGGGACGATCCCAGGCATGGAGGCTGCCCCAGGACTGCTTTGGCTTTGACGTGCTGTGTGGAAGGAGGCATGCAGTTATGGGGACAGGAAAGATGGGTACTATGAGAACTTTACGAAAGGAAGCCCAAGTGGGTGAGGAAGGCTGATGAGATGGAAGTACGAAGGGAAGGGAGATAGCAGTATAAGCTGGAGGCTGGAGTCAGGGTTAGTGAGAGGGTAATGGAAACAGGGAAGAACCAAGGTCGCTTCTGGAAAGGCTAAGATTGGGGAGTGGACAGGAAGAGGCCCACTGTCAAATGAGATGCCCAACCTATGCCACCCATCTGGAGGCCAGAGGACAAGATGTGGCTATGACTCTTTCTGGTGGGTTTTAGAATTAGGACTTCTTGCAAATATGACCCAATCCACTTCATCATAGTAGAGCAAAGGAAACTGAAGTCCTGAGATTGATGTGGCCTGTCCTGGCCTGAAGAGTGGATAGAAGGTCAAAGGAGAGATTTAGAGAGCAGACGATCCAGTTCCTCAGGTGGGAAAGAGAGAAAAACTGGTGCCTGATAAAAAGGAGGAGAAAGGACATCAGATTGTTTCCAAGCCACCTTGACAGCACTAGGAGTGATACTTACCACTTACGGTGATCAGCATATTGGATGTCAGAGTGCTGAGGACCTAAACCTCTGTCCTCTAACATCAGGCTTGCTGGACTACAGGGATCAGCAGCTGTTGGAGATGCTCCCTTCCCTGGCTGCAGTGAGGGTCTGCATCCGGACTGGAGTGGGGCCCTAACTTTTTCCTAACATTTTTGAATGAGATTGGTCTTTAAATTTCCTTTCTTGGAACAGAAGGACAAGAGAAATAAGAAGTGGAAGGAAAAAATGGGAACAAAGCTTTCATAAATAAGGAGGGAGGAGGGGGTAAAGGGAGGGGAGGGGGATGGGGAAAAAAAGAAGCAGCAAGATATATCATGTACAGGTACAATGATAAATGTAATCACTACATCTAAACTGTACCATTAAGATAAAATTAAAAAAATTTTCATTGTTGTACTTTCTTTGTCTGACTTTGATATGCCTTTACTTTGATATGCCTTCATAAAGTGGCTCAAGGATGTTATTTTCTAATCTGTGAATTTACATGTAACATTATTTTGTTCTAGTCAACCTTACTTATAAATGGAACATGGTGTTTCTCCATGAGAGAATTTTTTTAGCTCATTATTTAGTTTCTTTAATGATTATACAACTATTCAGGTGCAGCAAAACCTTGGCTTGCGAGTAACTTATTCTGTGAGTGTTCTGCAAAATGAACAAACATTTCTAATAAATTTTAACTTGATAAATGAGCAATGTCTTGCAATACAAGTAGTACATGATGCCCAGTGTCACATGATCACAACCAAGCCAGTGGTTCTTCTTTCTCCTCTCCGCCTCCCTCTCTCTCTCTCTCTCTCTCTCTCTCTCTCTCTCTCTCTCTCCTCCCTCGGATTGTGGGTGGAGGAGAAAAAGGCAGAAGAATTCCTCATTTCAAATGAGATTAGGGAGATGGTAAGATGTGGGAAACAGTGCAACATTTTATAGAAGAGCCCCACCCAAATAACACTATAGCAGTGTGAGTGATGAATCTGTTTAATGACAAGCCAATTCCACATTTCCACGAAATCCTCAAAAGGAGGCAAAAGCGTGTCATTGGACAGGTTCCTTGTTAAAGCTGCATGAAAAGAAAGATTCCTTTGAGCCATTAGATAGCAGTGATTCTGTTAGTGATAGTGAAAGTTGTCTTACACAGTAACCTTCTCTCTCTTGTCTCCCTCACACCAGCCACAAAGGTTTTCAAAATAAGTGCAGGTTAATTTGTTTTTCTTTTATTTTGTATTTTATTATTTTACATTATAGCCTTGTAATCATTTTTATATTAATATTTTTGGGTTCTGGAACAAATCATCTGAGTTTCCATTTTTTTTTTAATGGGGAAATTTGCTTTGACATACAAGTGCTTTTGATTAAGAGCATGTTTCTGGAATGACTTATGCTCACAAACCAAGGTTTTACTGTATTTTATTTTTTCTTGAGTCGGTTTTGATAGTTTATATATTCTTACAAATTTATACATTTTATCTAAAGTTTTCAAATTTATTGATGTAGTTACTGGAAGTGTTTTCTTTTTAACAATTTAATTTGTGCTCTTTCCTTACTTATGCACTTCTTTCATACTAATTTTTCTTTTTTCATTACCAATTTTGTTAGAGGTTTATCATTTTTGAAGTTTTTTTTCAAAGAGGCAGTTCTAACTTTGGCGAACCTTCATATTTTATTTTCTGTTTAATTAATTTTTACTCTTTTTTTGAACTTTCCTCCCTTCTGCTGTCTTTATGTTTATTCTGCCTTTTTTCCAATTTCCTAAATTAGGATTTAACTTCATTTATTATTTCTTCATTTTCTAAATACACATTTAAAACTTTAATTTCCCTCTAAGAATTGCTTTTTATACATGTACCATTTTGATATGAGATATTTTTGTTATTGTTCTGCTTCAATTATTTTCTATTTTCCTTTATGATTTCTTCTTCGATTCATGATTAAAGTATATTTTTAAATTTCCAAATATAGACTTTTTAAAAATCTTTGTGTTAGTTATTTTACTGTAGTTTCAGTTTCATGTAACAATATGGTTTATGTAATCCTACAGTTTTTAATTCATTCAGACTTTTTATAGCTTATTTTGAGGCTTATTTTCCCAAATGTTTTATGTTAAATCTAACTTTTTATCTGTAAATATTATATCAAGTTTATTATATTGTTTAAATCTTAAGTATCTCATTGACTTGACATTGCTATAGTTTATTAGGGAATGGAACTTTTAAATCATTATGTAATGATCCTTTTAATTCTTTGTTTTTTGTTTTCTATTTTCAGTACTGCGGATTGAACATAGAGCCTCATGCATGTTAGGCAAGCAGTCTACCATTGAGCTATATCCCTACCCCTTTTGATTTTATTTATTTTTTTCATTGTATTTTATTTTGTTTTGTTTTAGTTCCTTTTATCTGAGACAGCTCTTGATAAGTTGCGGGGGCTGGCTGAAAACTTGCAAATTTTCTGCCTAAACTTCCCAAGTAGCTGTGATTAAGAGAATGTTTGACCACAAGTGGCTGGGATTTTTTATTTCTAAAAATATGTTTTATCATAATGTCTATTTTATCTGGTATTGTTATGATAACTACCTCCACATTCTTTAATATTTTCCTGTAACACCTATTTAATCTTTTACTTTAACCCTTTTTCTGTCTTTGTGTTTTGGATATGTCTTACATATATATATTATAATTGATTTTTTCCCCATTTAGTCTTGCAATCTTTGTCTTTTAATGAGAACATCTAGTAGATTTACATTTATTACAACTACTGATATAGTTCTAAATTTTCTAAAATCTTAATTTGTGGTTTTACGTTTTTTTTCTGTTCCTTTCCCTCTCCTACCTTGCTTTGGATTGATTTTTATTTATATAATTCTCACTACATTTCCCTTCTCTAGTTTGAAAATTATGTGATATATTTTTATTTGTGTAGTAGTTGCTCTTGACATTTTGACATACTTTTTTTTAAAAAAGTCGAACATTAATCAATATATTTATTCTCTTTATAAATAATACAAGAGTCTCCCTTCTAAATCATATGCCATTTTGTTCAATGTTTTAGTTTTCTAGTCCTTTTTTCTATGTATTTGGCATTGCTATTATTATTTTACATATTTAATATTTGTTTGTTTAAATTTACTCACGTGTTTATTGCCATTCCTTCTTGGATTTTCTATCCCAAATCATTATCCTTCTGATTTAAATATATCTTTTATGATGCTTTTTAGTGAGGATTTATTGGAGATACAATCTTTCAGTTTTGTTCGTATGAAATTCTCTTCCATTTCTCTCTAGTGAAGTTGGTTTTGAGCATGCCTGTAATCCAGGCACTCTGGAAGACTGAGGCAGGAGCATTGCAAGTCTGAGTCCCAACCTGGCATCTTAGTGAGACTTTGTCTCAAAATAAAAATATAAAGAAGTGATGTGAATAGAGGAATAGCTCAGTAGAAAGGTCCTTAGTACAATCCCCAGTACAAAAAAAAAGTTGGTTTTTGCTGAGGCACTTTTAGGTCAACAATTATTCTCTTAGCATTCAAGATCCTATTACTCTGCCAACATTCAAGATACTATCATATTATTTTTCCACTTCTAGTGTTGCTGTTAGGAAGTTGGTTTTCTATAAAAATGTCATTCTTTGGTATGTTGCAGGGTGTGGATATTTGTTATGATTTGTTGTGTGAATTGAGGCTAAAGGGGGTATCTTTCAACATTTTTATCTTCTCCTCATTTTCATTTGCTTCCTTAGTGGAGCTCATGTTAGATATTGTTATTCCATCCTTCATACATCTTAAACATATTAATTTTTTGAACTTCTTTTTCTTTTTTCTCTTTTTTTGAGGGTGCTAGAGATCGAACTCAGAGCTTTGTGCTTGCTAGGCAAGCACTCTACCACTTGAGCTAAATCCCCAACTCAACATATTAATTTTTTGAGACAGGGTTTCACTCTGTAATTCCAGTTGGCCTGGAACTCATGGTGATCCTCTTGCCTTACCCTCCCAAGTGCTGGTATTACAGGCATGCACCACACCTGGCTTCTCACTGATTTTTTTTTTTGCGGGGGGAGGGTGTTGGGGATAGAACTCAGGGCCTTGTACCTGTTAGGCAAGCACTTTAGCACTGAGCTAAATTCCCAGCCCTTCATTGATTTTTTTTTTAGCTGTGTCCAATCTGCTATTTAACATTTCCATTAAGATTTTAATTCATGTATTTTCATAGGTAGAAGTGACATTTTATTTATGTCTTGTCATTCTCTCTTGTTCCTTACTTAGGTTTTAGGACATCCTATAAATACATTTTTATTAGAAGTGTGTCAGTGCAGGTAACTTTGAAGTGCCAACTTAATAGAGGAGATTCATTATTGGATTCTCCATCTTGAGTCATGGGCTGTTTCTCCAATTTTTTGTGCCCGAAATGACCAGCAGAATGAAAACTTGGGATGGCCTGAATTGGGTCTGTATCTTCAGGATGAAGGCGAATGTGAGCTCAATTAACTACCTAAAGTCCTATTTTTACTTTGGTTTTAGCTTCTACAAATATCTTACTTTAATGCCAGCTCAGTTTTGCATTTAAACATAAAATTTTAAAGAAATATTTTATTTAGAATTTTTACTGTTTTTAGTGGGAGGGTATCTGGTCTGCTAAAAACAGAAGTTGTCTTTTATCTTGATGCAGTATCTATTATTATCTTTTATTATCTCAATGTATCTCCATTTGTTCTTTCCTTTTCTTTTTTTTTGGTGGTAGGGATTGAACTCGGGGCCTTGCACTTGTGAGGCAACTGCTCTACCACTGAGCTAAATCCCCAGCCCCTCCATATGTTCTTGTAAACATTGATTACCTTTTTGCTTTCTTACTTTCCTAGGGGTCTTAAATTGGACATCAAGAGGCCTGGGTTTTCTGTTGGACCTTCTTTTCTCTAAAACTTGATCATTCACTTGTTAATAGGTGCAATTGTGGGGCTGGGGATTTAGCTCAGTGATTAGAGTGCTTGCCTTGCAAGCACAAGGGCCTGAGTTCGATCCCCAGCACCACCAAAAAAAAAATAGGTGCAATTGAATTCCATTGAAAAATTGATTAAGTTAAACTGACAACTTTCTTTTCAGCAAGAGAAAGCCATAAGAGAATAAAAGAGTAAACTGTAAAGAGGAAGAAAATACTAACAGTATCTATATATCTATATGTCTCTCTCTCTCTTTCTCTCTCTATATATACACACACACATACATGAGATGATGGATTCCTAGCTGGAAGATATAAGGAACTCCCACTTCTCAGTAAGAAAAAGACACAATTGAATAAAAAAAATGGGCAAAAGACTTAAACAGGCCCTAGGAAAAGAAAATATGAATAAGCACATGAAAAAACGTTTAATCCCACTGGTCATCAGGGAATACCAAATAAAAACCACTGTGCAACACCACTAATACACATGTTGAATTGTCAAAGTGAAAAAAAGACAGTAAATACCAATTCTGCCCAGAATGTGAAGCAACTGGAACTCACATACACTGCTGGTGAGAGTATGAAGTGGCATGACTGAACACCACGTATCACACACAACTTGGCAATCCATCTCCTTGGTGATTATTCAGTGGAAGGGTGCAAACTTGATTACCAAAAGATACATTCATAGCTGCACAATACCCAGTTCCTTCAAACTGGACGTAACCCGAATTCTATCTATAGTGAAAGGGATAAACATGTTTTGATATATTAATACAATGAAATATTATACAGCAAGTAGAGTGAATAAAGTAAAAAGTCTTTGGTAGATGGCTGGCATCAACCACAGACTGAGCACAATGAATTACAAGTTACTTTCAAATGAAAGAACAACCAACAAACATGAAGGAGCGACTGAGCTCCATTGTATGTCTAGCAGGGGTTCTAGAAGAAAACAGAAGGAACGCCAAGGAGGCAGTATCAAAGACATATGTAAAAACAGAATTGAAAAGGAAGAGAAATCTTAAAAGAATTTAGAAACTGCAGATTACATACAAAGAAATAACGATTAGACTAAAGACTTCTTACCAGGGACAATAGATAACAAAATACAATAGAGTAATATCGCCAATGTGCTGATGAAAAATTACAGATAACATAGAAGCCCTTACTGAAGTGAGGGAAAAATATAGTGACAGAAAGAAGACAAAACACACGTAAGCATTAACAGAGCTTGTTACCTGTAGACTCAGTAAAAAATAGCTAGTAACGGGTATATTCAGTAAGGGAAAATGAGGAACACTGAAGGAGGAATTGGGTTGTAAGAAGTAACTGTGAACACAAAAACTATTTGAGTAATCACAAAAAATAAAATAATTGTAAACGGGTAAAGAAGCCAGGTATGGTAGCACCTGCACTCTCAGCACTCTGCAAGGCTGAGGCAGGAGGATCACAAGTTCTAGCTCAGCCTGGGCGACTTAGTGAGACCTTGTCTGAAAGCCAAAAATAAAAAGGTCTGAAGATATAGCTCAGTGTGAAGGCCCTGGGTTCGATCCCCAGTACCACACACACACACACACACACACACACACACACACACACAAACCCCCCAAATCTCTAAACCATAGTAATAAAAATGAGATGTTGAGATATAAAGTGAACTGAACTGTTTCCATTAGGAATTGTGTTTGGATGTATGAACCAAGAATCTAAATTGAGTGACTTAACCAAATATAGGTTTGCTTTTCTCATATGAGGAAGAATAGAGGCGGGCAGTGGCAAGTGTTGGGTCAAAGGTGTAAAGTTCCAGCACTCTGGAATCTCCTTGTTCCTTCTTCAGCGGTCAGACCTTGAGCCAAGTGTCACAGTCACGTTCTTGTCAGAAGCATGGGGGAAGGGAGTGGGGACGGTGAAAAGATCTTTGCCAGATGAAATCAGCACTGCACAGCCTGCTTTTTCTATTCCTAATTTTAAAAATATTTAGCAGCTTTATTGAGGTATGATTGATGTGGTGGACTCTTGTGGTCAACTTGATCAGAAACACCCACTGAACTGAACTGGTGAATTGGTGCGGTTCTGGGCATAGAGGATCCACCTGAGGGTTGTTGCCACCAACACGCCATAAAGGAGAACCGCAGCAGAAGACAGGAGGCGGCTGTTTCCCAGGAGAAGCTCTGTTGCTGCTGATTCTCCTAAAGGGGACCCTGCTGTTCTCATCGCAGAAGGAGTTGGGGGGGTCTTGCCGTCCTCGAGGGTGGCTGTTGTTTGCTTCTGGGGAGCTCTGGTCTTCATCTCTGCTGTGAGTATCGTATCCTGGTTCCAGTATGGATTTCTGCAGCCTTTTAGTGCAGACACGGATGTACACGGGGCACTGCTGTGGGCTTCCAGGCCTTGGTCAGATCTTTCGGGTCTCAGGTGCATTGATAGACGTTCTGCACTCTTCCTGCATTTGGCTTATGTATGTGTGAATGTTGTAATGTGTAAACATCCTGTATTAAATCTACTCTCTTGCAAACCATTGACTTTAGAAAGGTAACTAATACAATTGACATACAGTAAACTGCAAAAAAGCATATAATTTGATCAATTTTTGATATATATTCCAGTGAAAAATCACTGGAATCTAGGTAATGAACAGATTCATCACCCCCGAAATTTCCTCCAGTACATTTTTGTGAACAAAATTTCATGAGGAAAGAATTTAAAACAAAAGGAGAGGCTTAACCAGGTGTGGTGGAGCATGCCTGTAATCCCAGCACTTGGGAGGCTGAGGCAGGAGAAAGGAAGTGGGCTCAGAAGGGACAAAGGTAGAGGCTGCCTTGTGCAGATAAAGTTTCTGCCCAGGTTTCCATTCCTGTCCGCTATGCAGACGGGGAATGCAAACATGAGTCTGGAAGTGCTCAGTCCTGACTGGTTGCTAATGAAATTTGACAGCAGGTCACGCATCACTGGTTAGGTCTATCCTCTTCCTGCCTGATCAGTGGTCTCATTTCCTGACCTCCCTCCCCTCCTGCTCAGTGTTTCTTCAGGGTTTCCCCACAGCATCTTTCAAAAATTTGCTCCCATGTCCCGAATGATATGCTATGTAGGCGCTGGGCTCTAGTGACTGGAGGAGTGGAGGTGCTGTCAACCCCTTCGCCCTCTCTGGCCTTGACCTACTTTCTCTGGTAGAGGTACCTCTGGGTTTATCTTTCAAAATTTGGCGCAGAGACCGGCTCCTCCAGGAAGCCTTCCCTGACTGCACGCACACACACACCCTGGGGACCCTTCTATGTGAACCCACACTGCCCAGTACTCCTTCCACTATCCTTTTCTTCCCAAAGCCTCGCACAGTGCACCTGTGCACAATGCACCCTCGTCTTGACTGACGGACTTTTAGCTCGAGGAAGGTGCCGTTGTCCAATCGTGTGTCTGGAGACACACTGAGTCTTCGCCACAGAAAGAAACAAGGGAAAAAGGTACACAGGCGGAAAGGCGCCGGGCAACCGAGAGCCTCGATGGAGTACAGCCAGCCCAGGAGGCGACAAGTGACCATCGAGATGCACCTCTGAGACCTCCGAGAGTCCTAGAGAGGAAACGGAAGGGCCCATCTCCTCGCGCACCTGTCTGACGGTACCCTTCGCTCACTTCCTGTCCGCCGAGGGCTCTGAGGATCCCTACGCGGTTGCGGGTCAGCGGGTCTGCGCGTGAGGGCCGGGTGGAGGGGCGGCGGTCACGGCGGTCGGCGCTCTGCGGGGGCGGGCTGTGGTGCGGCTGTGGCAAGAGGTCCTGCAGGTGGCAACGCGAATGGGCCGCGTAGGCTCAGGTAGGAGCGAAGTTCTTCCTGCCCTGTCAGGCTTGGCCTGAGTAACGCAGGGTGTCTGCGAACCCGAGGTTCAAAAACCGAGGCGGAACTCTTCGAAAAGTGAAAGTAATCATTGTAGAACAAGACGTAGGTCAGTCATTTAAAAAATACGTATGCGGCACCTTTTATTTGTTTGGTGCTAGCGATGAAGACCTCTGTTGCCTGAAAGGGAATCTGGTGTACGCAGACACTGGTAAATATTGGCCCTACAGTGCAGTAAATCCTCTGCTGGTGGAATGAACAGGTGGAACAGCTAGAAAGTCATGAAAGAGAAATCTCAGTGCGACCGAGAAAATGGATAATGTAGACTGAAAATGCAAAATCGAGTTAAGGGAGACGTGTGGATAAATACACGAACACCCAATAGTATATTTAGCAGAAGCTTGGGGCGTGCCTCCTGCCAGTTGTTCATTCTCTGGGGCAGTCGGGGAGATCTTTTTACTTCAGGTCTGTCCCTCCAGTTTAGGTCCTCCCCGCCCACCCACCGTGGAGGTTGATAGGACTTCCAGTCTATTACAGGCCTCTTCCTCAGGATTACTTGAACATTACTCGTTTTTCTTTTTAAATTTCTCAATGTCTGTCTCTCTGTCTATTATCTATCTCATGTATTTTGGGAGGCAGACCTTGAGTTGTCTGTAGGCCGAGCACACCATCACATCCAAGCCCCTAATACACATAGTAGTTTCTAACCTCAAGAAGGCTTTTGCCTGGTATACTCTTTGAATGGACTGGCTTATGCTCATCCTTTAATTCTCAGTCTAAGTATCAAGTCTTCAGAAAAGCTGGCTCCACTAACAGACCACCCTAGTTACTTCCTTTCTAGAACTTGTCTCTGCTTGTAATTTTTATGTACTTGCTCATGTTTGCTTCTTCTGTTGGCTGCATTAGTACAAATTTCGAGAGGGCAAGCTCTAGTTTCTGCATGTTTGAGAGAGTATATACACACACACACACAGAGACATGCATTGCTTAATGATAGGGACATGTTCTGAGAAATGCATTGTGTGGACATCAAGTGCACTTACCTCAACCTAGTCTAGGTCAATTAATACGGCCTTGTGATACAATCAAGAAGTATAGTACTGTGTGAGGCTGCTATTGGCAAAGGAGAGTATACTGTTACACAAGTGAACTTTTTAATAAGTAGGAGTACACTCATAATGATTAAAAGCATGACATAGTAAATATTAAGCCGATAGTATAGTTGTACATTATTATGAAGTAAACTATGATACTAGATGATAGGAATTTTTCAGCTTTGTTATAATCTTATGGGACCACTGTCATATATGTAGTCTGTTATGCAGTGCCTGACTATAAGTGCCTGTGTGTGTTGAATGTATGTTGCCTTTAGTATTGAAAGAATGGGCCCCAGTAGTAACCTATTATAATCCATTTTGTACTATTGCATGTTGTAGTGTTATCACCCTAGTGTGGATGATACATCTTAAACTAAATCTTAAGCATTTTCTGTTTATTTTGTGTACCTATTAGGTGTTTAGTAAATACTGTGTTTAACTGACATGATCTTTAGGACATACAGCCTTTTGAAAAAATACCTCCTAGCAGGTTATTATTATATTTTGCAGCAGAATATTCATTAATATAGACACAGGACTGGGATGGACTGACCTTTTGTGTGTTTCATGTTCTCAAAAGGCTCATTTATGCTGTCATCCTCAGTGTTCGGGGAGCAAGTGTGAAGATGCTTAAAGAGCGTCCAGGCATGGCGGAAGATCCTCAGCATCAAATGGGTGTTCCTGTGGTGAAACTGGAGAAAGAGTTGCTGTGGGGCAGGGGACAGGAAGACTCTAGTCCTGAGACTTTCCGTCTGAGGTTTCGGCAGTTCCGTTACCAGGAAGCAGCAGGTCCCCAGGAAGCCCTCAGGGAGCTCCAAGAGCTTTGTCGCCGGTGGCTGCAGCCGGAGCTGCACACCAAGGAGCAGATCCTGGAGCTGCTGGTGCTGGAGCAGTTCCTGACCATTTTGCCCCGGGAGTTCTACGCCTGGATTCGAGAGCACAGCCCAGAGAGCGGCAAGGCCCTGGTGGCCATGGTGGGGAGCTTGACTGACAGCACGCTGGACACCAAGGCGGTGGGTGAGAAGAGGGTATCCAGGTCTTGTGTTGATGGTGTGGGAATTAAAGAATGAAGAGGCTTGAAAAGCAGTGGAAATAGATGAGGCGCAGAACCACTTTCTTCTGCTCTCAGATTCCTTGAGAGCAGTGGGGTTTTTAGCAAGAAGAGTTCTCCCCACAGAAGATGCCAATGTGCACAAGGGCCTGAAGCCTTTAGGCATCAGGGCAGAGGCCTGGTCCTATTTCCTTGTGAGCCTCATGCCCAAACAAGGCAGTGTGATTGTTTTCAGGGCCTTCTATAGAAGCTCCCACATTGTGGGAGCTGCCTGTAGGAATGTGGGGAATCCTACTTGGTAAATATTTTTCCTATGAATTGCCTGTGGCTTTGCTATTTCCATGATTGGAAAATTGGCTCTTAGCGCTCCTGTAGTGATTATATGGGGCTGTTCTGATGACACCTTGTGACTACATGACAGATGCTGCTTCAGGGCTCTGGCCATGTTTCCGTCAGTCCATGGTACAGTTACTTGACTGAGGACTGGGAAAGGAGGGCAAGTCCCAGTCATTCTGTAGTCTGGCCTCCCTCCCACACTGCCATCATCCCTCACTTCCTGTCTCCCTGTAGAGACCTAAGAGAATTTGTTTTCTACTCCCAACTCAGGAGCCTAAGAGCAGACAAGGAAGGGCCTTGGTTTTGTGAGCACATCTCAGCACGAGAGTCTTCCTGGTGGTTCTTGCTTTATGTAGAGCAGCTGTTCCTCACTGTTTTAATTCACTGTGAAGTGTAGGCTTTGCATTTTTAAATTTTCAGCTTCTGCATCTGGGAACTCTGTTGTCTAGTGGTGAATATATAGTTCTAAGTTGCTCAACAGGACAATATTTGGCCTCTGTGATGTTATGGGAAATTTGATCAGTGTCAAGGCAGGCAGAGGGACCCTTGTCAAATGGCATGGACAGATACAGGTTGCTCAGGGCTTGCAAAAGGGATTTTAGCCTCCATTTCACCTCCTCACTGGTGTCCTCGAGAAGAGCTCAGCTGACTTTTCTTTCCTCTTTCCTGAAGCCAGAGTGATTCTTTTCTTAGTTCTCTTTTTAAAGTTTTGATTCAGTTCCCTTCATAATAGCTTGGCCAAGCCTCATTCTAATTGGTATTGGGGACTGTTCTTAGGTTCCATGCCACGTGCAGGGAGAGCAGCAGGAGGCAGTCATTGGCGGAGGTACTTGGGAGCCAGGTGTCCACCTGGGGCCAGTGGAGGTCAAGCCTGAGTGGGGGATGCCCCACGGGGAAGGATTTCAAAGCCTAGACCAGAGCACCGAGGAGCAACTGAGGCAAGACCCTGGAGATGGGACGCAGGCCTTCCAGGAGCAGGGTAAGATGCAGACAGTGAGACTGGAAGGGCATGAGACACTGTGCTCTGCAGCCACCCTCCCACTCACTTGCTTCCCAAACCCAGCAGCGATAAACTATTTCCTCATGGTGTTATTCTGAATTTTCCTGGCTACTTCCTTGACTTCAGTAGGACACAGATGAAATTTTTCTCTACCTTGAGTCTGATTTCTGGAGGGGATGACTGGGGTATCATGTTCATTTTTTGGGGGGGTATCATGTTCTCTTACCATTTCTTCTCCCTCCTCACACATCCCTTCTAGAAAGCACCAGGAGCTATGCAGCTGACAAGTAATATTTACTAAGTGGGCAAACCACATGTCTCATAGTAATGTGGAACTTTCTTCTGTTTCCGAATCTCAAAGAGGGTTTGAAGTATGACCAGGGAGCACAAATAACCCTGAAGAGACAAGGCTGGGGTAGTCTTCCCAGCTGAGAGTATGGCAGGGACATCTAGACCTCTGTGTGTGGGTCAGTGTGGCTCCAAAGTGACTCTGTCTAACGCCTGTAGATGCCTAACGTTGGGGGATACTTTTGAGTGGGCTGACTGATGGCAATGTTGATCCTTCCCCTGCTTTTTGTCCTTTCTCAGCGCTGCCTGTTCTTCAGGCAGGTCCCAGGCCTCCCCCAATGGGCACCAGAGACCAAGAGATAGCAGCTGGATTCCTTACAGCAGGATCACAGGTGAGCTGTGACTCTGCCCTCTTGGAGATCATGATGCTTTGACAGATTGACCCTCCCCAAGGTTCCCTGCACAGCAAAGTGCCAACCACAGAGTTGAGCCACTGCCTTTCTAGCTCTTATGGCATGACTATGTTTTTTTCTCCACTTTGCCCCATCTCCAGTTGTTAATCTGCTAAGCCTATGCCTGGACTCTTGTCACAGATTGACACAGTGGTATTTCTTGTTACCATTCTGAAGAGGAAGACAGAGTTTCCAGAGGCATGTCTTGGTTGTGGTGGTTGCCCTAGAGACAGTGCTCTTTGTGGCTGCTTCTGTTGCTGCTGCTCCTGTGGAGATGTCAGCGAGAAGCAGCTGGCTCAGGGTGGTACTTCTAGGGCACTGGGCAGTGTTTCTGGGTCTGCCTTTGCCACCCCAGGAGTTGGGGCCTTGTTAACGGTTGCAAACCTGCCTCACATGGGGGTGATGAGGGTACAGATGGGCACTCCTGCCACAATTTAAACCTCTTCCACAGAATGCTGAGTGCTACCAGGGAGGTGGGTTCCCAGAGGGATACCTTTCTGAAGGGGGAGAGTCTTAAAGTCTTGACGAAGAAAAGGCATTAATTGGTAGAAAAAAATCAAGTTAAGCCTAGCCGAGGCAAAGCCATGTTTGACCAAGACTTGATGCTCACTCTATTCCCCATTCCTGTTTTCCAGGGGTACAGTTTACAGTGGATTAGGAGTGATGTCCATGTCTTTCCGTTTTATCAGATCTTCCTCTTTTACCATAGTGGTTCTTCATGGTGTAGTGAATGAGAAAAGAACACATTTCTTTTAATGTGGCGCTGTTATTTAAAATGTGGTTTGAGGGACAAGTGGCATTTCCCAGGCTCTGTGACGTTTGAGGGGCAAGCGCAGGTGACTGTAAGTGGACACGGGATGCTGGGGTTGTTGGGAGCAAGCAGTGCTGCAGCAGCAGAGATTAAGACGAATCAGCTTTCCCTTCAGTTGCGGGGAGGTGGGTGCGTCTGTTCCCAGACTATCCGGTGGCAGGTTCCTTCTGCCTTCTTGCTGTGCTCTGCCTCTGTTGTTCTCTGTGTTCACTGCTGCAGTTAAACTGCCACTTAGGGACCCTTATTTATCCATGGCAATATTCTATTGCTTCAGGGGTTGGTGCCCTTCAAAGACATGGCCCTGGCCTTCCCGGAGGAGGAGTGGAGGCATGTGACTCCAGCCCAGATCGACTGCTTTGGGGAATATGTGGAACCACAGGACTGTGGGGTTTCTCCAGGTAAGGTTCTGTCTCCATGTAAGAGGTGAGAAACTAAGGAGCTTCAAAAGCTACCGGTCATCTCTCACCATATATGAAATTAAAATCAAAATGGGTCTAAACATTAAAACAGAAACATTAAACCTGGAAGATAAAATATGTAAAACACTCAGAGACATAGGTGTACGAAAGGGTTTTCTAAACAGAACCTCCATCATGCAAGAAATAGCAGCAAGAATCAACAAATGGAATTATATTAGAGTAAAAAGCTTCTGTACAGCAAAAGAACCAGTCAAAAGAGTGAAGAGACAACCTACAGAATGGGAAAAAATTTTTACCAGCTACTCCTCAGACAGAGAACTAATCTAGAATATACCAAGAACTCTGAAAAACTAAACCCCCTAAAAGTAAAGACCCAGTCAAGAAATAGGCTAGAGAAATGAACAGGTACTTCACAGAAGAAGAAATACAAATGGCCAACAAATATATGAAAAAGATGTTCAATATCTCTGGCCATTAGAGAAACGCAAATTAAAACAACCCTAAGATTCCATCTTACTCCTGAAAAAATGTCAGTCATTAGGAAATCAAACAATAAAAGTGCTGGTGTGGCTGTGATGAAATAGGAACCCTCTTGCATTGTTTTTTTTTTTAAATTTTATTTTAATGGTACATTTTAGATGTACATAGTGATAACATTCATCATAGGGGATTTGTACCTGTACATGACATATCTTGTTGCTTCTTTTTTTCCCGTTCCCCTCCCCTCCTCCCTCCCTATCTACGACAGCTTTGTTTCCATTTTTTCCTTTCATTTCTTATTTCTCTTGTCCGCTGTTCCATTCCCCCTCCCTTGTTCCCTTTCCCATTTGGACATTTTCTTCCCTTTCCCAATATAATACATTTTAGTTTTTATTAACACTTCTGTTTCTCACACCAGAGAAACTATGCAGTAATTAAACATGTGGGTCTGATTTATTTTGCTTGAGAGTATGGTCTCAAGATGCATCCATTTACCTAGGAATATCTCAAGCTTATCATTCTTTATGGTAGAGTAGTACTCCATTGTATAAAAGAACCACATTTTCTTTCTCCATTCTGCTGTTGATGGGCATTTGGGCTGTTTCCAAAATGTAGCTATTACAGACTGTGCTGCTATAAACATGGGTGTGCATATATCACTACGGTATGATGCTTTTAATTCTTTTGGGAAGATACCAAGAAGTGGAATAGCTGGGTCAAATGGAATCTCTAGTCCTAGTTCCCTGAGGAATCTCCACACTGATTTCCATAGTGGTTGCACCAGTCTACATTTCCACCAACAGTTGAGAAGTGTTCCTTTTTCTCCACAGCCCCTCCAGCATTTGTTGTTGGCAGATTTGTTGATAATAGCCATTCTTTGTGAAGTGAGGTGGAATCTCAGGGTTGTTTTAATTTGCATCTCTCGAATGACCAGTGATGTTGAACATTTTCTCTTATGTCTATCTGCTGTTTCTACTTCTTCATCTGAGAAGTGTCTGTTCATTTCAGTTGCCCACTTTTGGATTGGGTCTTTAAATTTGGGGGGTCTGATTTTTTTGAGTTCTTTATATATTCGAGATGTTAGTCCTTTGTCAGAGGAATAGCTGGCAAAAATTTTTTCCCACTCTGTGGGTTGTCTCTTCACTCTGTTGGTAGTTTCTTTTGCTGTGCGAAAGCTTTTTAATAAGTTCAGGTCCCAGTTGTTGATTCTTTGTGATATTTCCTGGGCAACTGGGGATTTGTTTTCATAAAGTCCTTGCCTACACCTATATCTTCAAGAGTTCTACCTATTCTATCTTCCAATAGATTTAGTGTTTCTGTTTTAATATTTAGATCTTTGATCCACTTTGATTTTAGCTTAGTGCATGGGGAAAGACATGGGTCTAGTTTTAACCTTCGGCATGTGGACAGCTAGTTTTTCTAGTACCATTTATTAAAGAGACTGTCTTTCTTCCAGTGAGGTTGTTTGGCCCCTTTTGTCAAAGGTAAGGTGACTGAGAGTGTTTGGACCTGTTTCTTCATCTTCTAATCTGTTCCATTGGTCCTGGGGTCTGTTTTTGTGCCAGTTCCATGCTGTTTTTATTACAGTAGCTTTGTAGTATAGTTTTAGGTCAGGAATTGTGATGGCCTCTGCTTTGCTTTTGTTGCCCAGAATTGCTTTTGCTATTTTAGGTTTCTTTTGCCCCTCTTGCATTGTTGATGGAAATGCAAACTAGTGCAACCATTATGGAAATCAGTGTGAAGATTTCTCAGAGAACTGAAATTAGAAATTCCATATGACCTAGCTATCCTCCTGCTAGGTATCTTCTCCAAAGAGCTAAAGACATCATACTAGAGCAATACCTGCATACCAATGTTTAGATTCCTTTTTTTTTGGTGTTGGGTATTGAACTCAGGGCCTTTCGCTCTACCACTTGAGCTAAATCCCCAGCCTCCTGCGTACCAACGTTTATAGCAGCACAATTTGTAATAGGTAAATTTTAGAAGCAACTTGTATACCTATCAACAGACGATTGGATAAAGAAAATATGGTATTTATATATAATGGAATACTACTTGACTATAAAGAATGACACATTTGAGGCCTTTGTAGGAAAACAGATGCACCTGGAAAATACAATGTTGAGTGAAGTAAACCAAGCACACAAGCTTAAATATTGTATGATATCTCTTATTTGAGTGAGACAAGTACAAACTAAGAGACAAAGGGGACAGATCTCTTAAAATAGGGAGGTGGTCCAAGGGAACAAGGGCAAGGGATGAGGAGGAAGGGAAGGGGAAATTAGAGGAATAAAGGTATAGCATGTACGGGAACCTAATAACCACAATTAATGTAAACATTATATGCCATAACATGAGCTACGACAAATAATGTCAACAAGTATGGAAAAGGGAATAGAGGAACCCAAAGAGCGGGGAGAGGGAGGCAGAAGGGGATTTAAAAAAAAAACTGTAATATGTACATGTAACTATTGATCAAGACGATTGTAAATTGCATGAATTGCAAACACGTACTAATAAAAAATTTTTGAAAAGCTGTAAATCAGAGGTCTTGTCTTAGCTGTCGTGCTTCTGACAGAAGAAGGGGATTTCAAGAGAGGAGGCAAATGGTAGAGCTGGAAAACACAAGGCAGTTATCACAGCTGTAGGTGGGCTGGGCATTAAGATCCCCAGACACCTACTGTGTGGCCATACTTGAAGGGTAGTGAAGATTTGAGAGCAAGTAGAAACAGGAAGAGAGGAGCAGCACTTGTTTTCCTTAATGCTGTTGGTATTTTGATTGGAATAGCATTAGATCTGTATCGATTTTAGAAGTATAGCCAGTTTGACTATATTGGTGCTGCCTACCCCCAGGAGCAGAGGATATCTTTCCTTTTTGTCACGTCCTTTTGAATCCCCTTTGGAGTGCTGTAGTTTTCATTGTAGAGGTCTTTTACTTTCTTGGTTAGGTTAATTCCCAAGTATTTAATTTTTCTTGATGCTGTTGTCAATGGTATTGTTTTCCTGATTTCTTAGTGAGTTAATTATTGGTCTGCATGAATGCTGTTGATTTTTGTGTGTTGATTTTGTATCCTGCTGTATTGCAGAATTTGGTTAATAATCCTAGGAATCTTTTGGTAGATGCAAATCTATGTAGAATGAGAATAATGATAATTTGACTTCTTTCCTATACATATCCCTTTTATTTCTTTTTCTTGCTTGATTACTCTGGCTAATGTTTTGAGTACTGTGTTGAACTGGAGCGGTCATCTTTCTCTTGCTCTTGATTTTAGAGGGAATACTTTCAGTTTTCCCCCATTTAATATGATGTTAAATGTAGATTTGTCATCAGTGGTTTTTATCAGATTGAGATATTGTGATAAGGTCCTTTTTTTGTTTGTTTGTTTCTTGAGACAGGATCTCACTAGCCCAGGCTGACCTTGAATTTGGGATGATTCTCCTGTCTCAGCCTCCCAAGTGCTGGGATTTCAGGCATGTGTCACTATACCCAGCTGAGAGAATGTCTTTCTATACCTATTTTCTTCAGGGTTTTTTAAAATTCTGAATGGATGTTGGATTTTGTCAAAGGTTTTTTTCCTGTGTCTATTGAGATGATCGTGTGATTTTTGTCTCTGCTTCTGTTTATGTAATATATTACATTTATTGATTTGTGTATGTTGGATCATCCTTGCATCCCTAGGATGACTTGTACTTGGTCATCTTTTTGATGATTTGTTGCATGGTTTGCCAGTGTCTTGTTGAGAATTTTTTTGCATCTATATTCATTTAAAGAGATTGGCCTATAGTCCTGTTTTTTGGTTGCATCATTGTCTGGTTTTGGAATAAGGGAAATGGTAACTTCCAGGAATGACTCTGGGAAGTCACTTTCCTTTTCAGTTTCATTAACGAATTTGAGGAGTATTGCTGTTAGATCTTCCCAGAGGTTCATGTAGAATTCAACAGTGAATCCACTGGGACCTGAGCTTTTCTTAGTCGGTAGATTTTTAAATTTTATTTTATTTTTTTAATTACCACTTCAATTTCATTACTTGTTGATGAGTTATTCAGGCTTTTAAAATCTTGGGGCCATGCGTGGTGGCATATGCCTGTAATCCCAGCACTTGGAAGGCTGAGGTAGGAGGATTGCTGTGAGTTTGAGACCAGCCTGGGCTACGTAGTGAGTTCAAGGTCAGCCTGAACTGCATAGTGAGACCCTGTCTCAAAAGAAAGTCTTCTTGGTTCAGTTTTGGAGATTTATAAAGGATTCAGTCTTTGGTAGGCTGTCTCCAAGATAGAAAGGTCATGTTGGAAGTATCTCGAGGAGGGAAGTTGCTTATATCATGGCAACCAAGAAGCAGAGAGAAGGGAGTAGCCTAGGAAGGAAATGTACCCTTCTGGGTCATGCCCCCAATGACCCACCTCTTCCAACCAGGCCACACCTCCAGACAGCACATTCAGCTCTAGATTAATGAGTGGATTAATCCACTGTTGATCTTAGTACCTCCCTGACACAATCACCTTCTGTAAGCCCCACCTCTGGATACATGAGCCTTTTAGAGGGACAGTCTAAATCTAAACCATAACAGGATGTTTCCAAGGATTGGTTACACATTGGCTATAAGAGAGGAAAGAGAAGAGTCAAAGAGGAGTCTGAGATCCTGGCTAGTAGACTGGAAAAATGGTGGTGTTACTGTCAAAAAGGAACAGGAATATTTTCTCAAGGGGAAAGGGAGAATGGAGTTCGCTGAGTTTGAGATCTAAGTGGAGTTTCTGGAAGTAGCTGGAAATCAGGTACCTGGTATGAGGGCTGAAATCATCCATGTACCATTACACACCTGCTCTGTATATCGCAACTTTCCTTAGTGTACAGTCCATTTTGAAGATGATGAAAGAAAGACTGAGAGAGGTTAATTGATTTTTCCATGGTCATATAGCAGTGGTGTAGCCAATTCAGCATGTGAAGTCAGGCCTCTTACTAAGTCCATTTTCTTTCTACTAGTGTGTCTTTTTCCAAGTGCCTTCGTTTGTGCCTAGTATTTCATTTTATTTGTTTTCCCCCGCTTTATGCATTGAACATTTATTGTAAAAATGTACAAATGTACAGAAAAGCTAAGACTGGTACACTTATACTCTTATCTTTTTCAATAGTTGTTAACATTTGCCATATTTATTTGTAAAATGTTTGTGTTTTCAGAGTCATTTGGAAATTGGGGACCTCTTGATCTTTCACTCCTAAGTACTTTGACATGTATTTTAGTAGTGTCATAATGCCACCTAAGAAAATAAGTATATTTCATATGTATAATATGTGTTACATATTCACATTTCCCTGTGTTTAGTTAAGTTTCACACATTGCACTTTGTTTTAATTTTATTATTCATAATACCTCAAAACTGGTAATTACCCAAATTTCTCAATCAAATTAGTAAATAGATTAAGATAAATAGAAAGGCATTGAGGTTGTTGATATTTTCTTACTGTGGAATACTGTACATACACCTATGAAAAAAGAAACTACAGCTATACATTATGGCCTGGGTGAATCTCACAAATAGTATTGAACAGAAGAAGCCTGGAACAATGTGTATCAAGTACGTAAAGTTCTAGAACAGACAAGGAAAAGTCTGGATAGTGTGTTGCCTGGGTCAGGTGTAGTGGTAGAGGGCATGGAAGAGAGACTTTCCATGCTGGTTCTGTACTGTTCTGTTTTTTGAGCTGGAAGCTGTTTGTATGATTGGGCTTATTATGAACATTCTTTGAGCTCTTTGTTTTGTACCCCTTTACTATCTTATGAAAAGTTTATGAAACAAAGAATGAATCAGAGATGATAGCTATGCATTTCATATTTTATCCCCCTGAGAGCCTGTAATGTCACTTTCTTTTTATCTTCTACTGGTTTTGCCTGAAAGATCTCTCTCCTCCTTTAAGCACCACTTGTCAGTTCTCGTTTTTGTTTTCTCTTGGCTTCTTTGTTCCCCAGCACCTTTTCTCCTTTGTTTCCTCTTCCACTTCCCCTTATTCTCTGTGAACAACTGTTCTGTTAATTTAGGGGAATGATAAGAGGAATCAGAATGAGGATGGAAAGGTCAAGTTGGGGCTATTCAGTGCCAGCCAACATAGAGGTGGTCTGCAGCTAGAGCTGCCCAGATGGTCTGGGCTCATTCATTCAGCAGTTAGCAGATATCTCCCTGCAGCAGTCTCTTGCCAGCCTGCAGATTTAGAGATCCCCAGGTAGGTGGCAGGAGCAGTGTGTGTGAGGCTGGGGAGCTGAGCAAGTGTTGAGGACTTGGCGAGCTACACGGTGTCCTGCAGCTGGGATGGCTTTATAATCATCAGTGGAAGGTAGAATGTGTAGATGAATGTAAATTAGTGCTTGCAGCAGTGTCACATGTGAGTAAGTGTAGAATAAATCAAATATCAACTTAGTGTATTGGTGCAGAAAAGGCCGGGAAAGAGAATAACCAGGAAACCATTGAGTTTGATTTTGAAGGGAATAAAAGTCTGAATTAGCAGAACATTAAGTGAGAGGGCATTAAAATTTGACAGACTTCTGTAAAAGGGCAGGGAGGTGGGAAGAAGTTAAGGGAGGTCTGAATTTGGGTCCATGGAAGTGAAAGGTGTTGAGGTTGTTGGTCAAGGGAAAAAAAGAGAAGGAGCTATTAATGGGACATGTGTGGAAGCAAAGTTCTAATGGGTAGATTTTCTTTGTTAGTCACAGTGAAGTCAGTCTTGATCTCCTTTCTCCTACAGGTGTTGGGAGCAAGGAGAAGGAGGCAGAATCCCAGCAGGAAGACCTTAAAGGGGCATTTGCTGGGCTGACTTCTGAGAGGTTTGGAGAAACAGCTGTCCAGGGCCCTGGCCTGGGACAGGCCTGTGAACAGGAGCCCAGGGGGTCTGGGGGTGGCCTGCCAGTGCTTCCTGCTTCCCAGCACAGTGTCCCCCTGCCTGACGACCTCAAAACCCCCAGCTCTTTCTGGAAGCCATTCCAGTGCCCTGAGTGTGGTAAAGGCTTCAGCCGGAGCTCTAATCTTGTCAGACACCAGCGAACCCACGAAGAGAAGTCCTATGGCTGCATGGAGTGCGGAAAGGGCTTCACCCTGAGGGAGTACCTCATGAAGCACCAGAGGACCCACCTGGGAAAGAGGCCTTTTGTGTGCAATGAGTGCTGGAAGACCTTTAATCAGAGACACCACCTGGAGGTCCACCAGCGGAGCCACACAGGGGAGAAGCCCTACAAGTGCGGGGACTGCTGGAAGAGCTTCAGCCGCAGGCAGCACCTGCAGGTGCACCGGAGGACGCACACTGGCGAGAAGCCCTACACGTGTGAGTGTGGCAAGAGCTTCAGCAGGAGTGCCAACCTGGCTGTGCACCGGCGTGCCCACACTGGTGAGAAGCCGTATGGGTGTCAGGTGTGTGGGAAGCGCTTCAGCAAAGGGGAGCGGCTGGTCCGCCACCAGAGAATCCACACAGGTGAGAAGCCCTACCACTGTCCAGCCTGCGGGCGCAGCTTCAACCAGAGGGCCATCCTCAACCGGCACCAGAAGACCCAGCATCGCCAGGAGCCCCCGGTGCAGTGAGGGCGCCGTGTGGAGGACAGCCCCACCACGGAGGTGTCTTCCATCTTAAGGAGGTGCTGGCAGATACACAGTGGTGGCTGCGGAAAGGCACTCTGGCCCACTTTCTTTCCATGTGCTACCAAATACCAGAAGAGAGCAAGGCCTGCTCTGTCTAGGTCTTTCAGAGGGCACAGCTGCCCACGCCTCCTATCCAAGCAGTGCCGACAGTTTCCTTACCATCTTTTAGGGAAACAGTATCCTGAGCTTCTGGCCAGGCTCGGGGTTTTTCACCCTCAGTGGGGTGTTCAGAGCTACCTCCTGAGCAAGTCCAGTAGCGAGGGCAGAATTGTGTCACAAATCGGCAGCTCCAAAGCTTGTTTTTCTGAAGAGTTCCACCTGCCTGTAAGATCGTTAGTTCAGACTCTCCCTCCCTCCCCATTCTCCACCCTCTTTTTTAATTTTGCAAATATTTTTTAAACACCCCTGTGTTTCTGCCACTGAGACTACCATGGTGAATGAGAGATGAGATCTTGTCACACAGCTTGGGACATAGTGGTGGGAACCCACTACTGACCCAAAGCAATCGTAACCCCAAATACTCCAGAGTGTGTTTGTGTCCTGGTAAGTGCCACTGGAGAAAATCTTACCATGCGCTCTCGTTCTGCCACTCTGCTCTCATGCTAGATCTCACCCCTGATCTCTGCCCCACTTCTCTCAGGCAGCCTTGTTTATTTTGCTTTTTTTGTAGCTTATCTCTGACTGTAACATTCTCCCTCATCTGTAATATTTCCCTATTCCATTATTCCTTGTAGTATAACAACTGTCAGCACATCAACCAATAGAAAATTAATATTTTGTTATCAATCCTTGAATAAACATGAGAATATTTTTGAAGAAATCTTCAATTCTGTACAAAGATCTGATTAAATGAGCCCGAAAGACAAACTAGTATTAATGCCCTATGTTTGATGGCACTTTACAGTAAAAAAATGCTTTTCTCTATGTTCTCATCTGATTGATTCCATAAGTATTTATTGAAACCTTGCAACTTGTCAGGAAGTCTTCTGGGTGCTTGGGACACATTGGGGGAGAAATCCTTGACGTTGAAGATTCCCATGTTGGTCACTGTACTCGATCATCAAAACCCGTGGATACTCCTGTGCATTATCTAGGCCTGGGAAGATGTGCTCGGTCCTGTCAGCATCTTGCCCTGAACTGCTTTGACCATTTACCTCTGTTGCTAAAAACCCTCTGTCCTTGGTGCATATGGACCCTCACAATCCAAGACGTTCATGATCCTGGACACCACCATGATGAGGTGGTAGTGTAGATTTCAGGAACATAAAGATGTGTGTAGACATCTAAGAAATACGTTTCTTTCAAAAGTGAGAAGATAGAGTATCTGTTACTGTGTTTAAATTTTTTTTTAATGTTATTTTGTTATCACTAAAGGGTGGTCTTGCTGTTTAACATTCTGGGAACTACATAACTACTGTGGGCTGCACTGTACTGTTATATCACTTCTAGGCTGTGCCTTTGAATAAGTTTGCCTTTTGCTGACAGTATAGTGTTACAATTGAGAGATGTGGTTTGTCACATGGTACCTCATAATATCACTCTCTTGTGAGTTTTTCTTTTTTTCCATTTTACACTGTGAATAAGGGAAATGTCAGTGACTGACACAGAGTTGTATCACTCAGTATACTTTGAAACACATAATCTTACCACTTAGGACTCTCCTAGCCCATCAGCTTGGCCACAAAGCTATGCTAACCAGAGTATATTATGTGGGCCGTGCACACAGGGCTGCTGCTGTTACTGAGTAATGCTGAGGTCCATATCCAGAGTTCACAGGATCGGGGCCTGACTATGCCCAAGTACGGCCTTCTGAGGAGATCTGTATCCCAGAGCCAGGTAGGGACCATGGAGGCCACAGCATCAGTGCTTTGTATGTTTATTTGAATTAAATCGTTGATTTACTTTGACCCTGCACTTAACCAAATAGGCCTCTGGCCTCTGGCATGTCTGCTCTGAGGCCAGACTTTATGGACATATTCTGTAAAAGCTGAGATTAAAAGGGAGTTTTCCTCATTGAACTGTAGTAACTTTATTTTTGGTATCTGTTCAGATGTCAGCAAATACTGTTTTCTGTATTTTTCTATTCTTTAAGAACATTTTATAATGGAAAATTTCAGACATAAGCGAATCCTCATATAGTCATCATTTGACTTTATTATAAACTCAGCCAATCTTGTTTCATCTCTATCTACTCCTTCCTTTCCCACTGAAGTGTTTTAAAGCAGATCCCAAACATTTATAAATACTTCAGTGTGTCCCTGTAAAAGGTTAGAACTCTTAAAAAAAAACCCATAATACTATTATACCTAATGAAAATGAACAATTCTTTAATGTCATAATATCCAAGTAATATTTTCCAAAAGCCCACATACTCTTTAAAAAAATTTGTTGCTTTGGGTTCTAAGTCTTGCAATCTACAGTTACTATCCTTTCCTTTTCTTGAAATGTACTCATTGAAAAAACTAGATTATCCTGTGGCATTTAAAAATACTCTGAATTTTGTTGTTTGCATACCCATAAAATTATTTAACATATTTCTCTCTCTTCTATATTAATTGAAAACTTAGAGGTCTAAAGGTGTAATCTGATTCGTCTTTCACATTTTGCCAAGAACACATTGTAACAGTGGCCTGTCTGGTTGTTTCTCTATATGATGTGAGGAGCCTGGGTCTGTTATTCATCAGTCCAATAAACAATTCTTCATTTAGTAGCTGGAATGCTTATGTAAGAAATTTTCCCTCCTTTACCATTAGGGTAGTGTACACACTTCTACACACTTCAGATTTAGTGTGTAGAGGATAGGCAGGATAAATGCCTGATTGCACCTTTATTTACCTGTTTTCACAGAAATGCACTGGTTGCTTTGTTGTAAAGGCAGAATGCTGCATCCCCCTTTTCATGGCAGTGCTTGGAATCAAATCCAGGACCTGACATGGGCTAGGTAAGCACGCGGCCACTGAGCTATTCTGGGCTCTAGGCTATTAATCTTTAAAAAACCATAGTGCATTCATGGATTAAAAATTTTATACAGTTAAATTTGATGCTCAAAATATTTCATCTTTGGCCAGTGGGAGCCTCTTCATTCCTTCTGCCACAACCTTCATTCCTTCTGCCACAACCTTAATCACTGACAGCTTCTTTGCTTTTGGGGTAAAAACTGCCCTTGCTGAGAGTGAAAGGGAGTGTTGTTAATTATATCAAGACAGTGATGTATACCGGGGCACTCCAAGGCCAAGGGAAGATTTGGTCATCTTATGCAAGTGTGTATGTATAGACAGCCCATGCCTTAAGGTCAGATGTCTGCAGCTCCCACACATAGTCATGTCTGGCTGCAGGTACCGTGCAGCTGGGTGATGAGGGAGGGTCCACAGAAGTAAAGCGGAAAGGCTGTTCTTCCCAGTGTTACAAGATATGAAAGAGAAACCTTTTTGTATTCCGTGGGTGGTGGTAGAACTCGGTAGCTGCCCAAGGTCTGTCCTGGGGAACTGTTTCATCAAAGAATTGCGATCCTTCTCAGTGTGTGCCCTAAGTGTTGTCTGCTGATTAAACTTCATTACCTGTTTTATCCCAGCTGAAGGACAAGTAGGAGAACCTTTGTTTCTTGAAAATTAAACTGCTTCAATTTTCCTCCTCCAACCTGTAGTACAGGTTGGCTTTATTCACTTCTGAGGTGGGGAAAATACCCGGTAGCAATATGTTTTTTCTGGAGTCTACTTTTAAATTCTGCCAGGAGTCTTCAGTCTTGTCACTATTGATATTTTGTGCCAGATAATTGTGTTGGGGAGTGGTAGCGGTGGTGGTGTCCTGGCTGTTCTGTGCATTCACCGTAGGATGTTTAGCAGCATCGTTGACCTCAACCTACTATATGGAAATAGCACCCTCTAGCTGTGACCATCCAGATGTTTCTGGATATTTCCAGATGTTCTCCCTATGGGGCAGAATACACTTTAGCTGAGAAACACTGCTTTCACATTCAGGATATTTGAAGTAAATTAGATAGTTTAGACCTTGAAAGAAAAAAGGATTCTAAGGACTAGATCTGCTTCCTGCTAAGTTTAAACTCTCACCTGCCTTCTAGAAAACAAAGGTGTTTTACTAGAGATCACTTGGATAGAAAGTATTACAAAGGAAGGTCAGGAGCGATTGAAGCAAAATCTCAGAGCAGCGGCCTGGAATTCTACAACAAGCAGTGTAAGGTGCTTCCCACACAGGCAGTTCTTTTAGGCAAGTCCGTGCCACAAAGTTTCGACATCATATTGAACATTTGCTTGGGACCTAGATTAACTTTCCCATATTTGGGACAGGGCACTTAAGTGCAGGACAGCCAGCTACAACCTTTCTTGCATAATAAATTCTTCAAAGGTACAGAGTAGGGCAAGTGATATGGCTCAACAGCAGTGTACTTGAGTGGCCTGTAGGAAGGTCTGGGTTCGAGCCCTGGCACTGGAAAAAAAGGGACAAAAAAAAAAAAAGGTACACTGCAGACAGTAAATATTCAGTGAATGGATGAAAGGCTTGAATTTCTACTTTTTCTTGTAGTTAAGAAGGCTCCCATAAGGGTGCCCCAGGGAGAAAGAACACTGTAATAAATTCCCCCTCCCCACCCTGTGGCTTTCCTTGACTGGAAGTCATCTCTAGCCCTATAGTCAGCAATCGCAGTTGTACCGAATTCATTGGATTTTAGGTTTTTCTACTTTTACAAAAGAAAAATTAGAATTTTGGTAGAATTGAGTTTAAATATATGGATTGCTTTGAACAGTATTGATAGCTTAATATTAAGTCTTTGGATGCTAAACCTTATATGTCTTTCCATTTGCTGATATTCTTAATTTCTTTCAGCAGTGTTTCATTGTATGTTTTTTCTGTCCTTGGTTAATGTTTCTTCTTGAATATTTAATTTATTTTATGGTATTGTAAATGGAATCATTTTCTTAAGCCCCTTTTCAGACTGTTCATTGTTAGTGTATGGAAAAACAACTGGTTTTTGTGTGTTGATTTTGTATTGCGGTTTTGCTAAATTGGTTTATTGGTTGAAACAGCTTATTTGGTGAATCTGTAGAGTTTACTACACACGAAATTATACCATCAGTGAACAGAGATAATTTTACTTCTCCTTTCCAGATTGGACACCTTTTGTTTATTTTTCTTAACTTATTACTGTGGCAAGAAGTTCTAGTATTATGTTGAATAGAACTGGTGAGTTGGATATCCATGTTTTGGTCCTGATCTTAGAGGAAAAGCTTTCATTGTCTTTTACCTGTTGTTTTGTTAGCTGTGGCCTTTTTTTCTTTATTTTTTATTTTATGAAATAAATTTCATAATAAGAAAATAACAATAGTTATTACACTGTGTATTGTTATCTTCAAAGTGGTTACTTGGAGTATAGGGCATAAACTAAAAGGATTTATACAAAAAGAAACAAACAGGTAATAACACAAAACTTGCTTTTCAACAAGCTAAGATAAGCTGTGACTTTTTCACATAAGGCTTTTTTTATGTTGAGGTAATTCCCTTCTATTCCTTTTGGTTATTTTTTTATTTGATGTGTTGAATTTCGTCACATGTTTATTTCTGTTTAATTGAAATGCTTATGTAGTTTTCTCCATTCTATTAATGTGGTATACTGTATATTGATTAGCTGCCATGTGTTGAGCCATGCTTGTATTTCAGGAATAAATTCCGCTTAGTTATGGTTTATAATCCCTTTAATGTGCCTTTGAATTCTATTTGCTAGCTTTTTTTTTTGGTGCTGGGAATCGAACAGCAAGCCACTGCACAGGGAGGGGCCAGGAATGACCTCCCATTAAGCCTCTTATAGGCTGGGCCACTCTTAACACTGCCACACTGGAAACCAAACTTCCAACACATGAACTCTCAGGGTACAGATCACATCCAAACCATAACATTCTGCCCCCATTAGTCCATGTCCACTCACATTGCGGAATGCCCATATACCGCCAAATTCTTGGCTCAATCCAAGCATCACTCAAAAGTCCAGTCCAAAATCTCATTTGAGACTCAATACAAACTTTCCAGCTGTGAGCCTAAAAAGTGTAAAATGAGTTAGATATTTCTAAGATACAATAATGAGGCAAGCAAAGTAAACATTCTTATTTGAAAAGAGACATGACCTCTTGTTGAACAATCTTTAACCAAAAAATAGCACTATAAGTTTCAATATATACTACACATAAAATTATTAACAGAATGTTACATTCTTTTTCTGGGTACTAACTCTATAAGAGTCAGTATGTTTATAATGACAGTGTAGAGCAAATATCAATCTGGAGCAGCCACATTTTAGGTACTCAATACCCAGTGTATACTATGTCAGAGAGCACAAGCCTAGGTTTGCCTAGGAAAGGAAAACAGTCTTAAGGAGACTTGAAGATAGATTAGGGACAGGGCAGGCAGTGATCAAAAGGCCATGGAGGTTGTTTTAAGAGTTTGTTTGGCCACAGGTTAAGGTGGGTGGAGATAAGACTCCTATGTGCAGATTTTTACTGCTACAAGTGCTGTCATGCATGACATATTTATGCAGATGGCTTTGGAGTCCGGAGCACTTGTTCTCACATCGGATGGCCTGAGTTTAAATTACACTCCAACATGGCCCAGCTGTGTGACATGAGGGCAATTCCTTTACTCTTCTGGGATTTGGTTTACTTATCTGAAAAATAAGGACACTAATAATATCTGCCTCACAGAGTTATTTGGGGATTCAATGAATTAAACCCAGAAGCATTTAAAATGGTTCCTGCTTGACAGTGAATGTTGGCCAAGGAATGTTCTGTTCTGAATTATTCCTGAGCCTCCATTCACTGGAAAGGGCACTGAAATGGCTTTTTACTGTGGAGGGCTGTATGGATTGTGGGCATAGCGGTTCTGTTTATTAGTGCCCCAAATCTTTTGCCTTCTATCAGGCTACCCTCCTAAAGGAGTGCTGAAGGGGCAGAAAATTGACCCATTTTTTGCTGAGTCCTGGGGGATAGCTGCACAGTCCACTCATTCAGAGTGAAAATAGGAAGTGTCTTCTCAGGAGAAATGACTGTGCTGAGGATCAGTTTCCCCTAGAAGCAGTACATTATATGAAAGGAGAATGAAGACATCTAGGATATCTTGCAGACATTCCATAGCATTCTAGAACTTTTACTTAACTAGTATCTGTCAGATTCTTGCAGTGACATAGCACCATTTCTTTGTTGAGGATATGGAGGCAACCAGATGGAAGATTACTTGTTGTTAAGGATGTCACATTCTAGTGGGGGAATGAGCTAACAGAATTGCAAATAAATGGAGTAATCATGTGTTGATTAATTGCTAAGAAGGAAATGAATGTTGTGCTCAGATTGACAGTAATAGGGGAGCTTGTTATTCAAGGAAGGCTGGGAATGCCTCTCTGAGGAGGTGGTATCTTAAACTGAGACATGAGGACTTAGGAATCTGTAAATTTGACACAAAGAATACTGAAAGCTGTTAGAAAAAAACATCAAGTAACCTATAAAGGAAAGCCTACTAGAATAAGAGCAGATTTCTCAACACAAACATGAAAGGCCAGGAGAGTTAGATCAATATTTTCAAACCCTAAAAGAAAACAATTACCGGCCCAGATTACTATACCCTATGAAACTATCTTTCAAAATTAATGGAGAAATAAAGACTTTCCATGGCAAAGTGAGTCTAAAGAAATTTATGACCATTGAACCAGCACTGAAGAAAGTGCTTAAGGGAATCTCTTAAGAGACAGTAAGGGCAACATCACCAAAAAGTCCAAAGGAAAGAATATTTTAACTGTAGGAATAGCTAAAAGAGAAAAAAAAAAGGAATCGGTGCTGGAAAAATAATGAAATGACAGGATTAAGTAAATACCTTTCAACAATACCATTCAATGTCAATGGTCTTAACTTCCCATTCAAAAGACACAGACTGGAAGATTGGATCAAAAACAAAACTCAACCATATGTTTCCTGCAAGAGACACATTTTTATTAGTACATGTTTGCAGTACATGCAATTTACAGTCATCTTGGGGAGTGGGCACATATACCTAATACAGCTTGTTTCTTTTTTTAATTCCCATCCCCTTCCCTCCCACCTTCCTCCCTCCCCCTCTAAATTCCCTTTCCCCATTTTCATTCTTGTTGGTATTATTAATCTTAGGTCATGTTTATGACATATAATACTTACATTCCTTGAGGTTATTAGGTTCCCATACGTGGTATATCTTTATTCTACTTGTTTCCCTTCGCCCCCTCCTCCTCCCCCTTCCCTCCCCCTTCCCTGCCTCCCTGCATGCCTGGAATGAATCCTACTTGGTCATGGTGTATAATTTTCTTGATGATTTGCTGCATTCTGTTTGCCAGTATCTTATTGAGGATTTTTGCATCTATGTTCATTAAGGAGATTGGCCTGTAGTTCTCTTTTTTGGTTGGATCTTTCTTTGGTTTTAGTATCAGGATAAAGCTTGCTTCCAGGAATGAGTTTGGCAGTGTTGCTCCCTTTTAAACTTTATGAAAGAGTTTGAGGACTAGTGGCATTAGGTCTTCTCTAAATTTCTTGTAGAATTCAGCAATGAATCCATCAGAACCTGGACTTTTCTTCATTGGTGGTTTTTAAATTACTTCAATTTCATATTGAGTTATTTCAAATGTTTATATATACTTGATTCAGCTTTGGTCATATGTAGCAAGGAATCTGTCCATTTTTTCTGCATTTTCCGTCTTATTAGAGTATAGATTCTCAAAGTAGGTGTTGACAATCATCTGGATTTCTTTAGGATCCATTGTGATTTCACCCTTTTCATTCCTAATTGCATGGATTTGAGTTTTTTTCTTTTTTGGATTGGTTGGTTAAGAGTTTGTCTCTTTTATTTAATCTTTCAAAGAACCAACTCTTTGATTCATTGGTTCTTTGTATTTTTTTTTAGTCTCAATTGCATTAATTTCTGTTCTGACTTTTATAATTTCTCCCCTCATACATGCTTTGTGTTTAACTTGCTCTTCTTTTTCTAGGTTGGGGTTCAACATTTTAAAATTTGAGCTTGTTTAGTTTATTTGTTTATTTGAACTTGTTCTGTTTATTTGATGTGGGAATTCACCTCTATAAATTGCCATCATAGGACTGCTTTCATTGCATTCCATAAGTTCCAGTATGTTTCATCTATGACACATTGGTTGCCCAGGATGGTGTTATTTAATATCTAAGCATTTGTGCAATTTTTGTGGTTTCTTCTGCCTTTGATTTCCAATTTTATTGCACTATGATCTGGTACTATGCATGGGATAATTTCAATTCATTTGTATTTACTTAAGCATGTTCTATAAGATAGTTTGTGTTTTCTTTTGGAAAATGTCCCATGTGCAGCCAAGAAGAATGTGCATTCTGTTATTGTGGGGTGGAACACTCTGTAGTTACCTACTAAGTCCATTTGTTCAAAGGTTTGGTTTGGTTCTGATGTTTCTTTGTTGATTTTTTGTCTAGTTGATCTGTCTATTTGTGCCAGTGTGGTATTGAAATCTCCCATTACAGTCGTATTAGTGCTTATTTTTCAGTCCATTAATGTTTATTTTAAATAGTTGTGTGTACTGGTATTTGTTGCACAGATATTTATGATTTTTATCTCTTCCTTTTAGATTGTTCTGTTAGCAAGTATGTAGTGACCTTGTTTGTCTCTTCTGATAGTCTTGGTTTAAAATCCACTTTATCTGAAAATAGAATAGCTACCCCTACTTTTTTTTCAGGTTCCTGCCATATGGAGCATTGTTTTCCATCCTTTGACATTCTGTCTGTGAATTTCTTTTTGAATTACATATGTCTCTTGTATGAAGCATATTGTTGGATCTTGTTTCTTGATCCATCCTGTCAATCTGTTTCTTTTGATTGGTGAATTGAGACCATTTACATTGATGGCTATAACTGATAGGTATTGACATATCCTTGTCATCTTATTTTCCTATTGTTGGTTCCCTTTCTTTCCCCTTCTTTTGCTTGCCTTGCCTAGTGGATTCATTCTATTTCAGGATTCATGAAATCGTTGTATTCGTTGTCTTTTCTAGCATGTCCTTCAGAACTTTCTGGACTGCTGGTTTGGTGGTCGTGAATTTCTTCAGGTGTTCTTAGTCATTTCTTCATCGATTTTGAAAGATAATTTTGTGGGGTACCTCAATCTGGGTTGGAGGTTGTTTTATTTTAGGGATTGAAATACTTCACTCCAAGCTCTACTTTACTTAAGTGTTTGTCCTGAGAAGTCTGCTGTGATTCTGATGGGCTTTCTTTATAGGTGGTTTTCTCTTTTCTCTAACATCTTTTAATATTCTGTTCTTGTGTTGAATTTCTGGAATCTTGACTATTATATGCCTTGGTACACTTTTTCTGATCATGGCTAATTGGAATTCTCTATGCCTTATGTATCTGTATGTCAGATTCTTTTTCTGTGCTTGGGAAGTATTTCTGCCATTACATCTGTGAACTTTTTTTTTTAATGTCCTTGTGCTACTTCCTGACTTTTCATTGATTCTGATCACTCTTAATGTTATTCTTCTATGCATCATCTAGTAGCTGTTGGATTGATTATTGATTTTTTTGTGATCCCTTGCTGTTTTCAAGAACTCTTCAAACTGCAAAGATGTCTTCTAGATCCGACATTCTATCCTCACATTGGTTGATCCTCCTGCTTATACTTCCAGTAGAATTTTGCTTCTCTTGGATATCTGTTTGAATCTGTTTCATGGAATCTAGTTCTTTCTTATGTTGCGCTTTCATGGTTCCCACCACTTTCTCATACTCTCTACTTTTAAAAAATTTGTATCTACTCTAGATTCACTAATAATGTCCTTCATTATGGTCATTATCTCTTTAGTTATCTGTGAAATTACTTCTGATTTGGTTTCTTCTAGGTCCTCATTTATCTGCCTTGTTACTTCCACTGCTACCATTTCAGAAAGTTCCAGTGGGTGGCTTTTGATTTCTTCTACCTCATCGGCCCCTGGATATGCCTTTAGTGAGCTGGAGGTCTGGGGCTGCATGTTGCTTCTATGTCTTTCTGTTTCCCAGTTTATAAAATTTGTTTTCTGCGTTGATGCTTGTGATTTGCTTATGGTAAGTAGCTTTTTTACTAGTATTGAGACGTCCTTAGGAAATGACTGCTTTTCAGAGATGTCTTCTAGGTGTAGTTGGCTTTTGTATTTTGAGTCTGTCTCAAGATCCTGCCTCTTCAGTTTATTAGGGATGAGGATTTGCTGCATATTTGGCCTAGCACCAAGTTCTTTGGTACTGGGGTATGGTATTGTTTATGACCCCCAGAGAATCTCAACATTTGTATACAAGGAAGAACAACTGATCACAACAATAAGTCACCTTGGCTGAAGTAGTACAATCAGTAATAACAATAGCATTGAGTACCACCTAGAAAACGAGCAATTGTAGTAACTCTTACTTGCCACCTTAAACGATGGGTATGTTTAAAACAAATCAGAATATTATATGTAGTAGGTATCCCCTCAGAAGAGTTATTTTACCCTCAGGTGATAATGTTTAAAAGGCTTGAGAAGAAAAAATAGAGAAATAATAGAAGTACTAAATATACCTCCCCCCAAAAAACTAAAAACAATGTTCATATTCATGAGAAAATGAAATATTAAAGAGAAGAGAATAACACCCAAAAGGAAGAGAGAGAGAAAGAGAGAGAGAGAGAGAAAGAGAGAGAGAGAGAGAGAAGATTTGTCTGTGATTTCAAGCTTGTGGTTGTCTTACAGGGTGCCCAGTTTTGTGGGAGTGCCCAATTCAGGGTGTGTCCCTGCTGTCGGGTAGACAGAGCCCTGATCCATTCTGGGTGATCCCAACAAACTTGCAGTAGGATTAAGACAGGGAAGTGGATAAGTCCAGCAAGCCTGGGGTTCTGATCATGTTCCTTTCAACTTTACAGAAATTCAGGCTGATTCTGGCCTCTGATTGTGGGGTTAGGGCCTGAGTTCTTCAGCCTACAACACTCTGGGTGTCTCTTGCTGGCCTGATCTCAGCTTCCTGACTCTGGGTGTCTCCCATGGTTGTGTTTCACACAGTTTCTTAGGGTCCTGAGAGAAATCAACCCTAGGCTGCTCTGAGTCCTGGGTTGAGTTGGCCCTTCCCTAAAATTGTGTCTGACTAAGCTCCCTCTCCAGGGGATGCTTGGACTGGAGTAACTACCCAGCTGTTGTAGTTCACAGCATCTATTGCTCCATTCCACTGGTGTATTTCTCCATAGAGTTCTCCTACTGTGGATGCCTTTGGAGTTGCCCACCTTCTCTCTGTCTGGGATGGAGCCTCCTCTCTCATGCCATGAGCTGGGGTCAGGGAGAAAGTGCAGTTTGCCACCTCCTTTTTCTGATGAGGCCTGTCTCTTCACTTTCCCTTTTAGCTCCAGTTCTCCTTTCAGATCCTTCCTGGTCCCAGGAATCCACTTCTTCCCTCCTTCTTTTCCTCTGCAAGTTGTTATATTCCAGTGTCTGGATTCTGAATATCAGAGAGGCTGACCTGCTGCTGTTTACTGCTCTGCTATCTTCCTAGAAATTCTCCTATATTCTCTTTTTCCTATATCTGCTGATATTCTTTTTGTAGTTACCATGGGGATTATATGAAATATCCTAAAATTAAAATCTGTTTTAAACTGAACTCAATTCAACAGTTGCAAAGAGAGTCTCTACTCCTTAATATCTCTGTACTGCCTTGTTATGTTATTGATGTCAAATTACATCTTTATATGTGGTGTACCTATTCCATTTTACTTATTGTTTAATTAAAAATTTTTGCCTTTATACCCTATTTTTTTCTCTTTTTTTATTTTAATGGTACATTTTCGATGTACATATTGGTAACATTCATCATTGGGGATTTGTACCTGTACATGATATGCCTTGTTCCTTCTTTTTTTCCCATTCTCCTCCCCTCACCTCCTCTTCCCTCCCTATCTACAAAAGCTTTGTTTCCATTTTTTCCTTCCATTTCTTATTTCTCTTGTCTTTCTGTTCCTTTCCCCCTCCCTTGTTCCCTTTCCCATTTGGACATTTTCTTCCCTTTCCCAATATAATACATTTTAGTCTTTATTTACACTTCAGTTTCTCACACCAGAGAAACTATGCGGTACTTAAACATGTGTGTCTGATTTATTTCACTTAGGAGTATGGTCTCAAGATGCATCCATTTACCTAGGAATATCTCAAGCTTATCATTCTTTATGGCAGAGTAGTATTCCATTGTATAAAAATACCACATTTTCTTAATCCATTCTGCTGTTGATGGGCATTTGGGCTGCTTCCACGATTTAGCTATTACAAACTGTGCTG